>PVJC01004270.1:0-64934 GCA_004026665.1 Murina feae
TAAGAGGCGGCAGGGGGGGGTCTCGGCCTGCTTGGTGGCTGCCCAGGCCCTTTGCGGGGCATCGTGGAGCGGGAAAGCAAGGCTGCAGGGGCCGGGGTCCTGCTTGGCAGCTCCCCAGACCCCTTGGCGGCACCGGGAAGTGGGAAAGGAAGGCAGCAGGGGACGGGTGAGTGGGAAAGAGTTGGTGGCCTGCTTGGCGCTTCCCAGGTCCCTTCCGGGGATCAGGGAGCAGGAAAAGGCTGGCCTGACCACGAGGCGGGGTTTTCCCTGCTTTCTGGTGGCTGGAGGAAGATGGGCAGTATGCAAGCTTGGGAGGCAGGCAGCACCCCACCCTGGCCACGCTCAAAAAAGAGAACAACATGCAGGGGAGGGCAAGAGTCTGAGAGATCAACATAGAGGGGGTGCCTGCTCCAAGCCTCCACGATGTGCCTGGGGACAGGCCCCCGGCAAGTAGACACACACAGGAGGACTGCTCCGAGCCTCTGATGGGGCTGGGGGCAGGTCCCCAGTGGTGACACACACACATACACACACACACACAAAAGGCACCTGGCAGACTGGGGCCATCATAGGACATCCACTGAGGGGTCCCAGACTGTGAGAGGGCACAGGCCGGGCTGAGGGACTCCCTCCACCCCGAGTGCACAAATTTTTGTGCACCGGGCCCCTAGTATACATATAAAAGCCTAAGCGACCTTTACAACCAAAAGACAGGAACGATGGGTTGACCAGTCGCTATGATGTGCACTGACACTGCCAACCTCCCGTGGCCCCTCCCCCCAACTGGCCGGCTCCCCAGTAGGCCTCGATCAAAGGCCAGGTCAAGGGACCTCACCTGTGCACAAATTCGTACACTGGGCCTCTAGTGTATTTAATAAAAACAGAAGAGCAGTATTAGTTGACCCTGAGATGAGACTTCCTTGTTTAAATGCAATCTTGGCCACTTATCAGCATGCCCTTGGATAAGGTACTTAGTTCTCTGTGCTCATCTTAAAAAAACAGACAAAGACAGTACCTTCCTCATAGGGTTGTTGGGATGATTAAATGAGATAATATATTAAAGCACTTAAAATAATACCCCTGCATAGCTAGCACTTAATAAATGATAACTGTTATTAAAAAATTATCTGTGATCTGAATATGTTCTAACAGTATGAACTTTAGGGCAATTAAAATAATGCATTGTCATTTGAAAAATCTGTTTATGCTAAGCGAGGTCTTCAGATGAACCATCCTCTAAATTTACACCCACATATCATTGCAGCACAAATGTGGTCTGAGAGGTTTACCCAGAATATGCAGACGTGAGCAGCTGATACAGGCCCTGGCTATCCTTTTGTGAACTTCAGACCCTACCTTGCATCCAGCACTTCCCAGAGCTGCCTAGTTGCTAGGTTTGGGAATATGGTGTTAAAAATACAATTGTCCAGTTTATTTGATGATAGTGTGTTCTGACAGTATTTAGCCTACAGGCCATGTACATTTCCATCATCTCTTCTCAGTAAAGAGGTTGCCTGGAGCTGTGTCGTGTGTCTAGAAAAATTGTCTTTCTCAATTGTCAACAAAGTAAAAAAGAGTCATTTCTTAAATTTGTCGGGGATACTGTAGTTGGCAAAGCACTCTCTTATCCATTATCATTCAATCCACAAGCAAACCCTCCATAGAGACAAGGAAGGACAATCATTTCCACTTAGCAGCTATGGAAACAGAGGCTTATAAAGTTAAGCCTCAGCCAAGTTGGCTGAGCTTCTTCTGGCTCATGATCCTATCTCTATGCCCTACACCAGGCTTCCCACAAATCCTGGGATCCCCCAGGCACTCAACATGTTGACATGGCCCTTTCTTTTAGTATTTATCCATCACTAGATCTTTTTTCAATTTGTCCAATACCTACTCCTATTTAGAGCCACACAATTCACAACTATACTTTTTTCAGGTCAGGTGAGGGCCGACACTCCATGGTTGGAGGATGGAAGTTGAAATTCTGAAGTGACTCCAAAAAGGTGCATAGTTGCCATAAATACAACAGTGCTAGACAATCCGTTACCATGGCACAAATCTAGGCAAACTGAGATTCTTCTGGAAAATATACTCTCCTATTTCTCAGGCCAGTAACATTTTTTTTAAATTAGTAGTGTATGGTAGATTTAAATAATTTTGCTAACTTATTTTTACCAAATAAGAGTAATAAATAGTAATCATCATAAAATAATAATTTAGGAACATTATACCAAATAATATAGGAACATCACACCAAAAAGGTAGGAGAGGTAGAATCTCAAAATAAGAAACAGTACATTTAGCTTTGTGAAGAACTCAGAAATCTTTTTTTTTTAGAAATCATTCATATGTTTCTTTCTTCATTTTTTTTTTTTTAAAGGAAAAGGCAACAGCGGCAATACTATTGAGGATGTATGTGAAAATATCTTGGGGTAGGTGAGCGAGGGATATGTTGATGTATTCTTTTTTTAAATATATATTTTATTGATTGTTTTACAGAGAGGAAGGGAAAGAGATAGAGCGTTAGAAACATCGATGAGAAACATCGATCAGCTGCCTCCTGCACGCCCCCTACTGGGGATGTGCCTGAAACCAACGTATATGCCCTTGACCGGAATTGAACCTGGGGCCCTTCAGTCCGCAAGCTGACGCTCTATCCACTGAGCCAAACCAGCTAGGGCCATATATTTCTTATTCTATAGAGATCTGTGTGAAACACTTCATAGGCACTTGCTCTGGAGCTGGCATTTGGAATCACTGCTCTGGGACTTATAACATTATTTTGCTCTAGTACGGTTGACTCCTGCTGTGTAGAAATGGAGAATTCCAGGCCTAAGAAAGCATGTGTACGGATTAACAAATAAAATTTGTCTGTACCTCTGAATTGGAGCCAAGACTTGTGAATTGTTCTTTCTGGATATACTATTAAAAGCAGTGAACATGATATAATTAGGTGTCATTTAGAACAGTGCATTTGTTTTGTAGTGGTTAGGACAACATGTTAATCCTAGGAATAATTACGGAATCTGCAGTCATCAGAGGGAAGCATCTGATTGGATGTCACATGTTACTGCAACATAATATGTTCAAGACTTGTACACTAAAAAGTACAAAACATTGCTCAAGGAAATTAAAGAAAGTCCAAATAAATGGAGAGGTGTATGTACTGTGTTCATGGGTTGGAAGACTCAATGTTAGTAAGGTTGACCCTTGAATAACGTGGTTTGGACTGCATAGATACTTATGCCTGGATTTTTTTCAGTAAATACAGTCAAACCTTTCATATCATAGGTTTCACAACCCCACATCAACCAACCACAGATCAAAAACATTTTTTGCATTCTCAACTGCAATTTCCCAAGCATGAATAAAAAATATTGTTTTCAATCTGTGGTTGGTTGAAACTGCTGACGCGAAGGGCCAACTATAGTTAAGTTTTTGGGGAGATAAAAGCTATAAGCAGATTTTTAACTGTATGGGAGTTGGCCCGTTTAAGTCCAACAATGTTCATGGGTCAACTGTAGATATCTACACAAAAACCAGTACACACATATTTATAGCAGCTTCATGTATAATTGCCAAATTCTGGAAACAACCCAATGTCCATCAACTGGTAAATGGATACATAAATTGTGATTTATGTCTACAATGAAATACTCAGCAGTAAAAAGAAAATATCTATTGATACATGAAACACCATGGATGAATCTCAAACACATTTTGAGTGAAAGAAACCTTACATATGAGACTGTATAAATCCATGATATGAAGTTTTAAAAAGGGCAAAACTAATCTATAGTGATGGGAAGCAAATAAGTGGTTCCTTGCCTCGGGACTGGGAAGGATTGATTAAAAAGAGACAAAGATAGAAGTGTTCTATATCTCAATTGGAGTAGTGATTACATGGGTGTATATGTTTGTCAAAACTCAATAAACTTAAAATATTTGTTGGCTATAAAGTACAATTCAATAAAGATTATTTTGAAAGTAAAAATAAAAATTTAATTGATTTTTTTAATTAAAAATTTTTATAATTCCTAACTGTGTCCTTGTGCTAGCTACCATGCATATAAAGGATTGCACAGATGCAGTCTCAGGTTGTTGCAGATATGAGCTCTTCATCTATATATATAAAAGCCTAAATGACCAAACAACCAAACAACCGGTTATTATGATGCACACTGACCATCAGGGGGAAGACACTCAACACAGGAGCTGCCCTCTGGTGGTCAATGCGCTCCCACAGCAGGAGTACTGCTCAGCTGACCGAAGGGCACCAGATGCCGGTCTCACAGCTGGCGAACACAGCTGCAGTGGTGCAAGCCTCTCCCGCCTCCATGGCAGCACTACCCAGTGATGGCAGTGGCAGAAGCAGTGGGGCTGGGGTGAGCAGGACCCAGGCTCAGGCTCCTCCCTGGTCTCCTGCTGCTTCGTACACTATTACATCCCCTGGGGGATGTTGGACTGCCTGTTTGGCCTGCGAGAATCAGGCTGAAACTGGCAGGCCAACACCCCCAGAGGGGTCCTGGATTAAGAGGGCTCAGGCCAACCTGAGGAACCCCACTGGTGCATGAATTCGTGCACCGGGCCTCTAGTTTAGAAATAATGGTCTGCCTACATAGGTATATAGAGGTGAAGTATCTAACCAAATAGAAGCAGGCCATTGCTCCAAAATGCGATTTTTATTATTCAAATACTTATATCTGAATATATAAGTAGCAACACGTTTTGCAGACAGAAGACAAAGGTAAAGTCATAGGACTGGCTTGTGGAAAAAGAAAACAGGTAAGGCTATGGGACTTCCTTACAGGCTATGGGAAAATCATTAGATGCTCTCAGTTCTTCAATCTCGGAAGAATTCCTGGATCGGTAATATTGAGGATTAAGGAAGAAAGGATGTTCACACTCCAGCAGCCTGGAGTTCAGAGTGGATCACAGTAGGCATCCCTCAGCCAAAGTAAAATGAGAGAGAAACATTGTGTGACGGATGGACCCACGTATAGGTGCATGGATCCATGAAGGAGACATGGATGGGAACACATTGAAGATTTATTTGTAAAAGCTAGAAAAATGTAAGTAACTTAAATGGGAAATAATTTAATAAATAAGACACATCAGGCCCTATCAGCGTGGCTCAGCGGTTGGGCATGAACCCATGAACCAGGAAGTCATAGTTCGATTCCCGGTCAGGACTTCAGTGTGTTCCCATCTATGCCTCCTTCTGCACAGGTTTTAATTGAAGGGTCATGACATCCCTGGAGCTGTGTCCTGGAGCAGGAATTTATCAGTGTTTCCAGAACCACCAAGAATTTCCAGTCAGACAGTTACACTGACACAATGATTCTAGCTCCTTAGGTCTCTCACCAGCCTCTTCTCCACCCCTCCACCCGACTCCCACAGGCCCCATACTCTGAGACTGTGCCCATCCAGCAACCTTCTGCTGATGATTTAGTTTCCCATGGAGGCTTGCCTAGTGGGAGAAAGTGTGCAGAGGGGAGGAGGCAAGTATAACAATGTAGGTGTTGGTTGTATTTGTCACTGAAAGGCAATTAAGGGGCCTGCTTCTTGCTTCCAGGCCTTTATTATGAGGCCCCTTATCCTAGTGTTCCAAGTGTTTTGTGTGCACTCAAATCTCCTGGGAAGCTTTTACAAATTCTAATATCCAGGTCATACCCCCTACCAATCAAATGGGCTGGAGCACCAGGTAACGGTCAGCTGCCACCGGCTTGGGAGACTACAGCAGTGGTTCTCAACCTTCTGACCCTTTAAACACAGTTCCTCATGTTGTGGTGACCCCCAACTATAAAATTATTTTCACTGCTACTTCATAACTGTGATGTTGCTACTGTTATGAATCGTACTGTAAATATCTGACATGCAGGATGGTCTTAGGCGACCCCTGTGAGAGGGTCGTTCGACCGCCAAAGCGGTCGTGACCCACAGGTTGAGAACCGCTGCTCTATTGCGTCTCTCTTCCCAACTCCATCTTCAGTGAAATCATGCTTGAAATCAACTGTGGTGGAAGTTTTTGTACCACTGAATTAGGTCATAAATCAGATGTGTGTGTGTGTGTGTGTGTGTGTGTTTCTTTCTAAAGAGCCAATTATTAAGCACATACTAGCACACCACTGAAGCCAGGAATCCAGAGTTTTTAAAGATCCCCGGGTGAGTCCCATGCACAGCAAGATTTGGGAACCAGTGTCGGTTTCCGCCTCCATAGTGCTCAGTGTGGCCTGGGAGAACTTGGTGTCCCCTGCTAACTCTAAGGATGGGTACTTGAGCCCGCGGCTTTCTTTCTAACCTGGGGCCACTGTCTGAAAACTTTCAGAGAGGGCAACCTTGCTTGTGTTCCGGACGCTGAGCTCTGTCATCTGAAGTGTTGGGGTGGATCGCTAGGAAGTTTGTACGAGGCTTATTACTGCCCTTTTAGTGAAAAGCGTCTTGTCACATTTGGAGTCCAAGCTGAAAATGGTTCCACAGGACATTTCCCGTATGACATTATGCAATGTCCCTTATTTTATTGTATGTTCAACTGCATGTGTTACACTTCCATTAATTGACTTAAGAAGTCAAAGTAATAAAGGGCATCTGAAAATGTTAAGAACAGTTCCTTTATTATATTTTTAAAAACATTAAAAAATTAACTTTAAGATGAAATGTTTATCATTGATTCACCTGGGAAGGGGGAGAGTGTTGGACATCGCCTGACTCTCATGGCCAAGAACATGAGTCAGGGCTAAGATCTGATCCCAGGGTTTGGAGCTGAAAGGCAGAGAGGGGTTAGGCAAGGCCAAAGTCCTCAGATAGTACTGCAAAGGGAACACTCAGGCTGTGTTATTGAGTTGGATGGAGGCCCAGCCGTGAGGGGTAAAATACCCAGGGCCGTAGTAGAAGGCCTGCACAACATGTGAGAACTTGTATTCGCCAGGCCTTACCCAGTCCCCAGCTTGTCACCATATTCCATCTCTATCTTAGTTCTTTCGACTCCTGGCATTGTATTGCCCCCAAACTGATTCTTCCACCATCCCGTCTGGCTTCCCTTATTATGCATCCCTGTAGCTGAGCATGGACATGCCCTTTGTCCCACAGTACTGCCAAATGCTAATTTGCAGCCTTACACTGCTTTGTTTTGTTTTTAATATATTTTTTATTGATTTCAGAGAGGAAGGGAGAGGGCGAAAGAGAGAGAAACATCAGTGATGAGAGAGAGTCATGGACCTGCTGCCTCCTGCAAGCCCCCTATTGGGAATTGAGCCCACAACCTGGGCATGTGCCCTTAGCTGGAATCAAACCGGGAACCCTTCAGTTCACAGGCCAACGCTCTATCCACTGAGCCAAACTGGCTAGGGCCTTACACTGTTTGATCAAGCTTGCAGCTTTACTTTGGCACTGACTGCTATGTTATGCACTGTCACAAGGCTGAGAGAGGGCCTGAAGGGGCACTGGAAAATAAATGAGGAAAACTGGAGAAGCAATTTACAATTTATTAAGATTTAAGTGTCACATTTCATCCTTACCTACCGGCCCTCCGCCCCCTTCCCCCCCCCCCCCACACCTAACTCTCAAAACAGAAGGGCACGTGATCAGAGAACTACACATATAAGACGCCATCTGTGTCAGGCACTATACTCGGTATTTCATATATTAACCTGTGACCTTATTTAATCCTGTCAATATCCCTTCAAAGTAGATATTATTTTCTACTTCAAAATGGGTATTACTATCCCATTTCACAGGTGAAGAAACTCAAGCTCAAACGTGTTAAGTGCACAAAATCATGTCTTAGAAAATCTTTCACAGCATCGCATTTCAGTTGAAGACATTGAGTGTCTAAGTTCTTCAGGGGAGGGATACATCCAGAGGGCCTAGAGTCAGAGAAAGGTTTTGTGAAAGCTCTGAGGTTCCAGGAACAGAGCCTTGAAAAGTGGATAGAACTTGGGGAGAAGAGGAAGAAGGAATTCCAGGTGTGCAGGGAGCAGTCAGAGCCTGGAGGAAGCACGATTCAGAAGGGTGTCTGATGAAAGGCTGGAGGTGGTCCTACCTGCCTGGCACCAAGGATTTGGCCTAAAAGTGTTGAAAGGGGAGACTTATGTAATACTTTAAACAATAAAGAATGTAAATTTTAAACAAAAGCTGAAAAGGTATCATAGACCCGGTGAGGGAGGCCCCTTTGCTGTGAGGATTGAAAGTGGAAGAATTTCCTGCTTACTCTTCCCGTAGTCCGTAGCATCACTTCCTTAGCCATGCCCTCCAGCTGTGCGATGCAGTGGGAAGACTATACAGTGTGAAGCTGGCTGCTCCATAGCTAGGTGAGGTTCAAGTTACGCTGCCTTCCTGAGCCTGTTTCTTCACTTGCAAAATGGAATGTAGTGATAGTTTATCACACAGGTAACATTCATTGAGTACCCAGCGCCATTGAATAGGTCGCCCCCTTGGTTGTCCTTTAGTGCTCATGGTTTGGCTCAAGTTCTACAAAGTCTCCACAGGCAACTCAAGATGGAGCCAGTTCTTGGAAAAAAGGCAAGATCACCCCCGCTTCCTGCACATTCTATTCCTGCTTATGCATTCTGATGTCCTGCTTGCTTTTTTAGGCTGTAAGTGCTATCCTGCTGACTCACTTCCGACTTCTCCTTCATCATGCTCAGCTCCTGAAAATGGAACAGAATGGAAAGGGCCGGATATTGTGCTGTCTGGCAATGTGGTTAAGAGGAATTGGGTGGCTGTCAGGCCAGCCCAAGTGGATGGAATGCTGGGGACATGAACTGAGCAATGCCTACAGTGTTTTTCTCATCTGATACATAGGACACTCTGCCTGGACTGTAAAACTAATAATAACCACTCCGCTCACTGCCCATGATGAGGAGCCAGGCAGGCCCTGGGCTGTTGTGCTTTCCATGACTGTCTATTTGAATCGTCACAATAACTGGAAAAGTCAGGGATTCTCTCTATTTTATGGACAAGGAAATTCAGACTATGACAGGTTAAGGAACTTTCCCAAGATCACAGAACTAGAAAGGGGCAGAGCAGGGATTCAAACCCATGATCTAGATCTCTACTGTCTAATATGGTAGCCACTAGCCACATGAGGCTGATGAGCACTTGAAATATGACTCGTGTGACTGAGGAAATTGAATTTTTAAGTCAATTGAGATGTGTTGTAAATGCAAGTATATGTCAGATTTCAAAGACCTAGTATAAAAATATATATAATTTTTATATTGATTACATGTTTAAAGTGATAATATTTTGGATATATTGGGTAATATAAAATATATTAAAATAATTATATCCATTTCTTTTCATTTTTAATGTGACTACTAGAATATTCAAAATTTCATAGTGGATTTCATTATATTTTTGTCATATACAGAGTATCCCAAAAAATGTACACACACTTAAACAGCTGTAGATTTTATTACCTTTTGAAAATGAAATGTATTTTCATACACACTCCCTTCAAAGTGTGTATACATTTTTGGGAGACATCCTATATATATTTAGACAGAGCTGATCTGAACCATGAATATTAAATGGTCATTGGGCCTGTGTTCAAAAAACGTTTGTGTCAGGAATCAATAGCTCTTAATATGCAATAATTTTTGGTGCATTGGATTATTTCTTTATTTCACATGTATTGAGCACTTTCTAGGTGCTAGGTACTATAAGAGGTGCTGGAAAGTAAGTTTAAAAGCCCTGGCTCGTGTTGGTCAGTGGTTATAGCATCGGCCCGCACACCAAAGGGGGTCAGGTTTGATTCCCAGTCAAGGGCAGGTATCTGGGTTTCAGTTTTTTCCCCCCCGCCCCTGGTTGAGGAGCATGCAGGAGGCAACTAGTCGATGTTTATCTCTCACATCGATGTTTTTCTCTCTCTCTTTCCTTTCTCCCCTCCTTCCCTTCCACTCTCTGAAAAAGCAATAGAAAAAAAATATCCTTAGGTGAGGATTAACAAAACAAAAAAACAACAAACAAACAAAAAGTTTAAGAAAATTCAGCCCCTTTCCTTTAGGCCAGTGCTTCTCAGACTTGAGCATGTGTAAGAATCACCTGGAGGGCTTGTTAGATTCCTGCCCGCACCCCCAAGAGATTCCGATTCAGTAGGCCTGGGATAGAACCTGAGACTTTGCATTTCTAAGAAGCTTCTAGGATAAGGTGGCCAGACGTCCCGCTTTTGGCGGGACAGTCCCGATTTTTAACAATTTGTCCAGCGTCCCGCAGCGTTTTAAAAAAGTCCCGATTTTTGGAAAGAATGCAGGACAAGCTAGGGAAGGGTGGGAGAACGGGAAGGGAAAATACGTTTTCGGTGGCCAAGCGGTCCATGGTGTCCCGCTTTACCAATGTTAAAATCTGGTCACCTTATCTAGGAAACTACCCTTTGGAGGAGACTGATATGCATGGGAAATTGGAAAAGCATCCCAAATTATTATGTGAGGATGGGGCTAGGGAAAGAGAATGAACATATATTGAACTTTTACTGTTTGCAAAGAACTTTTAAATATATAACCTCATTCAACCCTCATCACAACTTGGTGAGGCATATATTATCATCTTGTTCAGTTTAGGCACCTGAGATGCTGGTTAGTTAAATACTTAAGTTATAGATCTAGTAAACAGCAGAGCTTAGATTGGTACCTACTTCTCTGCACTGAAGAACTCATGCAAATATTTAGCATGTCTTCATCTCTTAGACACTGCCGTGGGAACCAAGCATGCAACGTTAGTGGGACAGACAAGCACTCTGTCTTGGTCAAACTCAGTAAACAATTAAAATACAGAGTTTTCAGTGCTATGAGGAAGGCAGTGCAATGGAGCTTTATAACAGAGACACAACTCTACAACAGGGTTGGGAAAGCTTTCCAGGAAAAAAAAAAAAAGTAAAATTTACAGGAAGAATTGCATGATAAGTTAGAAAGTGGAGGGTGTGTGAGAAATGTTTTGAACTGAAGATATGCATGAAGGCTTGGAGAGACTGAAAGAAATTTAGAATGTCTGGAGAGGGTGGATATGAAAGATAAGGCCCTGGAGGAAGGCGGAAACCAGCTAGTGCTGGGTCATTTACACTTACTGACTTTAAGCAAGGGTAGGAGCATGGTCAGACTTGAATTTTTAAAAGATTGCTATCCTCTCAGTGGAGGATGGATTAGAGAAGAGCTAGCCTGTAAGCAGGAAGATGCACTGAAGATGCTAGTAGTGAGAATTTTGGTAATACTGTGGCAACTGGGAATGGGAAGGAAGTTAGAAGTGTTCCAAAGTGTTGAAAACTTTATGCTTGATTAGAAGGGGAGGAGACGGTAGGCAAAAGAGAAATCAAAGATGACCTCTGGGGTTCTGAGCGCACATTTTTAGTAAAAGAAGGTTCTGTAAGCTTATTATTTCATTTTTTAAAAAAAGTAATTCAGATAAGTGAAGTATGAAAGTGAAAGAAAGATGTTTTAGTAAGATTTCAATGACTAGAATTTATTGGCTTAGAAAATATGGGAGAAAATTACCATCTTTATGGTTGACTTTATTATTTTATTGTTTTAATTTGCATTTGTATGATAGGCTTACTGTCCATTGAGAGCTGAGTTGTGAATGCTGGACATAACGCCCCTTTTGGCCAAGATCAAGTTGGCCATGAAGGACCAGGCATAGGTATGAACTGTCAATATACTGAGTTTCTTCTGCGACAGTTTGTTGAGTAACCTTAAAGTCTGAATTTCTGGAGCTCCACTTGCCTTTTTGCTCCCCCTAGTTTTTCACACCTTATGCCTTTAAAAGGGATAGTAGAGGCCTCCTATCAATGGACCAGCGAAGACTTGGACTCCGCCTTCTTCTTCTAGGTCCCGCCCCCTTTCCCTTAAACCACACCCCCTTCACTGATCCCGCCTCCTAAAAAAGTCGTTGCTGATATGACAGCGAATTCTCCACAATCCTGACCTATAGAAAATCTGAAAGGTGGGACCGAGATCCATCTTTCTGTCCATTTGTTAAATCAAGTGTCTATCTGGCACCAGTCCCAACCCACTTCATCTTCAAGCCAAGGATTGGTTGCTCTGTTCTTGGTCCCCGGCTCGTGATTGGTTCTTTCATTCCACCCTCTCTTCCAGCTTTGCAGGCGGGATTAGCACGCAGCTTCCTGCTTCTGCCAAAAAAATAAAAGGAGAAAAAGAAAAGAGGAGAGAGGCGAAAGAAAATGTCACAGAGATCTTCGGGTTTTAATTCGCCGTTAGCCTTGTCGGTCAGGCCGAACTCTGCCTTTTGATTGGTCTTTCTATCTGCCCATCCCAGATGGGGGCGGGATTTCCCCAGGAGACCCACATCTTGTTGCCACTGGCCGAACAGTGCGCCTGTCTGAAGCTCCGGTCCCAGGATTGGGAGCGGATGCGGACAGGTGGGCGTGGATTGGCTAGGGAAGCCGGTCAGTGTGAGACGGGGGCGGGGCCTCGGCGGCTCGTTGCGCGTGTCCGCCGCTGGCTCCGCTCTATCCGGCTTTGCTAGGGGAGGTGAGTCTGGCCGCGGCTGCACCGGCGGCTGAGGAGGCGGCGGCTGAGGAGAATACGGCCGCAGCGACTGAGGAGGAGAAAGCGGCCGCGGGGACTGAAGCCGGGTGGGGGGGGAGGGGGGGAGACGGAGCAGCCTTGAGCCCTGCGGGGGCCGTCGCGCGGGGGGACCCACCCGCTCTCCCCCCCAACCCTCCTAGCAGAAGCAGCCGGCGGCGGGGGTAGGAGTCTGCCCGCTTCCGACGGCACCCCGCCCGCCTCCCGGGGCTGCTATTCTTCGGCCCCGGGACCCTCACCTCCTCCCGGGGCGGTGCCCTCGGTCTGGGCGCCCGAGTGCTCCCCACCTCCCTTTCGTTCCTGCCCGCACCTCCTCGCCTTCACTTTGCCCTGCTTCCCTTTCTCCTCGCGGTCCTGCCTGTCGCCTCCCCGGCTCGCTCTCGCTCTCGCTCTCGCTCCTGCCTCCGTCCCTGGCTCTTCTCTGTTCGGGAAAGTTTAGTACCACCCCCCCGCCCCCCAACCAGGTCAGCGCGACCGAGAGCAGGGGGCGATGTAGGGAGGCCTGGGAGTGCGCGGGGGGAGCCGGTTTCCCTGAACATTGCCCCCCACCCCCTTGTTTCGGGGGGGCTGGGACAGTTTTTAGTTGTGTTTTCGGGGAGGCGGTAGGTGCTGAGAAAAGGATGTGGGAATGGAAGGGGTAGATGAGTCAACCCTCTTAGGAGATTCCCAGGGCGGTGTGTTACCGGGTCCTTCTCGCGGGTGGAGTTCGGGGGGTCGGGCGGCTTGGCCTTTATTCCCACACTCGCAGTTGGAGCCGCCCCCAAATTAAGGATGGCGTTTTAGTACCCACTTGTGGCAGGAAACCTGGGGGGCACGGGGGGTGGGGTTCCTTTTCCCTTTTTCTTTTCTTTTTTCTTTTTTTCTTTTTTTTCCTTTTTGGCAATCCACACACCCTTCCACACACAAACCCCAGAATCAACCACCAAGATCCTCCAACTTGTTCGGATCAGAACTGACGGAGACGTAAAGCCAGTTGCGCCCCATGGTTTTTGAGGTGGCGTGAGTGGTTTTGCTTCATTTTTTTTTTTTTTTTTTTTTTTTGTTAAATGGCCAAATGACAGCTTGACCTAGTTTGCTTTTCCAATCAGAGGGGGCATTTTTTATTTTTTATTTTTTTTTTATTTTTTGAATGTCTCTCTGTGGCGCGAGAGCCAACGCAAAAATGATGGCGGCTTACAATGGCGGTACATCTGCAGCAGCTGCAGGTCACCACCACCACCATCACCACCACCTCCCTCACCTCCCTCCTCCTCACCTGCACCACCACCACCACCCTCAGCACCATCTTCACCCGGGCTCGGCGGCCGCCGTGCACCCCGTCCAGCAGCATACCTCCTCGGCAGCTGCGGCAGCCGCAGCAGCGGCCGCGGCCGCTGCCATGTTAAACCCTGGGCAACAGCAGCCATATTTCCCGTCCCCGGCACCTGGCCAGGCTCCTGGCCCAGCTGCAGCAGCCCCGGCTCAGGTACAGGCTGCCGCAGCTGCCACAGTGAAGGCGCACCATCATCAGCACTCGCATCACCCGCAGCAGCAGCTGGACATCGAGCCGGATAGACCTATTGGATACGGAGCCTTTGGCGTCGTCTGGTGAGTATCGGAAGGAAAGACACAGCTTCTCTTGGTGGCGATGGGGCGAGCCACCTCCTACGGTTGTCCCCATGTTGACCAAAGTGGATGGAGCAGGACAGACACCCTCTGTAGGAAGACGCACCCTCACTTGCATGGGAAAGAGGCCTAATGCATTGGCTGGCTAAGCTTAGACCTTTTTTTTTAAAAAAAAAAAAAATGGTTAATCCCCACCTGAGGATATTTTTCCAGTCGGTCTTTTAGAGACAGTGGAAGAGAGAGGGAGAGACAGAAACATGGATGTGAGAGAAACACATGGATTGGTTGCCTCCTGCACGTGCCGACCAGGGCCCAGGACGGGGAGGAGCCTGCAACCAAGGTACACACCCTTGACCAGAATCCAACCCCGGATGCTTTGGTCCACAGCCCAGTGCTCTAGCCATTGAGCCACACTGGCTAGGGCTAAGCTTATGCTTTTGAGTCATGTCCAGTTTTGGTGGAGAACCTTCCGAGGAGTAACACACCTAAGTTTGCTGTGTTACCAAACTTTTTGTTTAGAATCTAACCAAGCCTCTAAGTGTGGGATCCATAGATGAATGTGTGAAACGTGGGTTTTTTTTCCCTGCGAAAACCACGGTCATCTCTCCTGTTTGATTTAGAGTGAGTCAGTTGCCCAGTTGCAGCAAATGTCACGACAGACCCAAACTCGATTCCTTTTTCATCATGTTACCATTGGGATCTACCTTGCAAAACGACTTTGCTATCCCTCCCGTCTTTTCAGTCCTTAGTTTGAGATCTTGGTCCCCAGGAAGAAGATAGGGTTCATATTTGAACCAGCTAAGTCACTTCTTGCGTGGTTTATTTTAAACCGTAAGGCTACAGTTGGGAAGTATTTTGCTTCAGCCTTTTGATAAGAATGCATTAAATATAGCATCACACATGAGTACCACAAATGAGGTCAGTAGATGGTAGCTATACAGTGGCCCACATTTGATGTAATGGTTTAGTGTCATTTAGTGCCTCTTAATTTGCTCTTAGTAGGAAGTACACTTTTTAAACATATGAAACCGCTCTACTTTTGCTGGCGCTAAGATATTTCTCGAAGTCCAAGGGTTTCTTAAACGCAACATTGTGTCTGAAAATGTACTTATCATTGTAGGGTTCTATTTGTATCCAAACTAGAGTGAACTGAGTTTTTCCACCAAGGATTCCGTACCTGGTGTGGATAGATGAACTGATGTTTTGAGTGCATTCAAAAATAGATTCTTGTTAATGTCCAGGAAAGCCCCCCATCACCACAGGAAAATGAACCAACTCTTTGGAACTAGCCTGGTAAATGTCTTCTTTTGTCATTGTTTTTCAGGCTATATAATTTGTGAATATCATTTTTGCCTTGTATTTGGCCATCTTTACATATTTAAGATTTTATCTTGTAGGCTGCTAAGTGATCTGATCTCTGTGTGTGTGTGTGTTTGTTTTTTTGTTTTGTTTTAAACTAGGAGTATTTTCCCAGCTAAATCTCCCAGGAGATTGCTGCTGTAGTACCTTCTCTAAGGTGTGTGGGATTCCTGGTGGCAAAGAGTAATAAATAGCCAGTAATGGTGCCTCTTTGGTCGTTCTGCTCAGGGACCTGCCTGTTCCTGTCTTCCTCTCTTCTCTTCCATATCCTATCCTCAGGGATTGCACTGTGAACTTTTTTCCATTTCTTGTCTGACCCTTGAGGATTTCAAAGCTTGTTGGGAGGTGGGGGGGGGGGGAGCAGGAAAAAAGTTGTTCCTTGCTTTAAATGTTGTCATTGGTTTACTGAGAATTTGTATGGATTTTCTTAGCCATGGATACTCTTTCATTTTAGTGCTTTGCATACAGTCTAAGAACTAGAGTTACTGAAAGGGAAATGGGTTGTATTTCCTGTACTATAAAGGTGTTACCTACATTTCTATCAACCTGTAGAAATTTTAACTTCAAGTCGGTGCTGAGGGAAAAGTTTTTATTTTTAAAGGAGAGCGAGGTGAGGATTTGGAGTGCTGAAAACATCACCCACAGTGAACATTCTGTTAATAGGTATTCTGAATTACTGACATATTAAAATCCAAATATGTTTGATTTGAATTCATTCTAGATTCTTTCATTGATTGACCCCTTCTACCACTCTATGGAGTTTGTTCCATATACTTGAAGCGCCTCCTCCTGTGCACATTCTTCTGTTGTAGTACATCGGTTGTTTTGTATTTGCCTGTCTCAACTGACTACATTTGTAAGTCCCTTAGGGGTAAGGACTGTGGTCAACAAAAATACATTTTTTGTCCTAGCCGGTTTGCTCAGTGGTAAGAGCATAGGCCTGTGGACCAAAGGGTCACGGGTTCAATTCCAGGTCAAGGGCGCGTACCTTGGCTGCAGGCTCAATGCCCAGGGCAGAGCATGTGTTGGAGGCAGCCAATCAATGTGTGTCTCTCATATCTATGTTCTCTCTCCTCCCTCTCTTCCATTCTCTCTGAAGTCAATAGAAAAATATCCTTGGGTGAAGATTTAAAAAAAAGATACGCTTTTTCTCCCCAGCACTTAGCACAGTGCTGAGGCATCTTTGCTGCTTGGTTACTTGATCTGCTCAAGTCCCTTCTTTGTTCTTTAGCCAAGTTTTTCTACTTATTGTATTGAGTGTTTTTATCAGCTGTTACAGGTGAAATTTTTGGTATGAAAAAAAAGAAGAGTTCCAGGTGTGTGTTTTAGTATGCAAATAATTTTCTATTTTTATATTTCCATATTGTTGACTTGCTGTCTGAATTGCTTATTATATTTGGAATTTAACTGCTATGTGACCTAAGATTGTTAAAACCAGAGATCTGAACACCGAAGTAGAGTGAAGTGCACTCATATTTTGAAACCCAAGCTAAAGATATTGATAAGATGTTATACTTTTCAACTAACTGAACCAGAATTTTTCTTTTAAATTTAGAAAGGACTCAGTAGAAACAGCTGTTTTCTAAAATGATTACAATGTAACATGAAAACATTCTCATTCTCATTGATACATCATTTGATTCAAAGCACCATATACCTACTTAGGTATTATAAGATTCAAATATATTTAGTGCATTTTTCAAGGTGTTTTTTTTCTGGCATGGCATAGGAAAGGAAACTATATCTGCTTTCCTGTGTTGTGTATTTCTGTACATGCACCCAGTGGTACTAACTGGTGACTAAAAATGCTGCATGTAATTTTTTGTTCCCATTTTTAATCAAGGGCACATTCTTCATTGATTCTGGAGACAGAGAGGAAGGGAGAGGGAGAAAGAGTGAGAGAGAGAGAGAGGAAAAGAGAGAAAGAGAGAAAAACGTCAATGTGTGAGAGAGAAACATTGATCAGTTGTCTCCCATTTGCGCTCCGGCCAGAGGTAGAACCCCCAGCCTTTGTATGTGTCCTGACCAGTGATCAAACCTGTGACCTTGGGTTCATGGGATGAAGCTGAGCCATACCACAGCCAGGCAAAGTGCTGTATGTAATATTGAGGGATATTGTTGTTCCTCCATGTAGGCAAGGAGAGATTTTTATAGAAGTGATGTAGCATTCTACGATTCAGATTTATCACTGAACAGTTTAGTCTGCAGGCTTGATTTCTCTTTCTGCTGATTTTAACTAGTGGGATAAGTTATCAGTATTGGACAGTTGTGTAAAAGTAGTGAATTACCTATTAGTTTGCTGGTTAAGATGGTGCTTTGACAGATCAATCAAGGTTTCACTAACAACTGTCTGCTGTGTTTTATCTCTAAGTAGGGGTTCCAGTTTACCTGGCAATATGATCATGGGGTAGCATGAGATGCATTCATTGTCTATGATAGAATATTTCTCATGGGTCATCAAAGCATCATATATGATTTGACCTTTATCAGATGTCAAGGCTTCCATATATATGGTCATTTTCATAATGCAAAACCAAAACACAAAACAGTGCACAAAGAGAAACCTGAGCCATTTGGTGAGGCTATCATAAATACCTTTTTGTCTGTAATTCATTGTGGCCAGAAGAAAGTTTGTTGTGCTTAGAGATATGACAACTCTGGGACAAAGTATTACAGTATAGGTTTCAGGGTCTTATGAGGTGTATACTTTTGATAGTTGCATGAAGTTGATTACATGAGAAACGGTTGAGGACTGCTAAACCCAGGCAGTTTTGATATTAACAACCTGAACTGTTACATTACAGATTGAACTAATGGCACAAATTGCAATTTTGATAAAAATGAGTCTGGGAAAAGTTGTTTTTGTTTGCTTGTTTTGTTTTTTTACTTATCTGATTAATTGAAAGGTAAGACCCTGGAATTCATTTGGTCTGGTGCCTTTGTACTCCAAGTAAAATTTGAGAACTTTGAATTTTATTCTGATATCTTCGCGGGTTACTATTATTTAAGTCTTTCAAAACTTAAGCATCACTGTATTGATATTTAGTTATCAGCTATGTGATATTGATAAATTATTTAATCTCTCTATTCCTCATCCACAGAGTGAGGATAATAATAGTATCTATCTCATAGGATTGGTGTAAGGATTAAATGAGGTAATCTTTGTAAACCAATGAATACATTGTCTAGCATATAGTAAGCACTCAAAAAATATTAGCTTTTTAAAGTGATAGTTATTGTTGGTAGAAAAATCAAACTGTTATATTAATGTGCATATAAGTGGTTTCATATATAGTCATATTTACCAGGTGAAATCAACATGCACACTATTTTTGAAGGCATGACTTTAAATACCATGGAGTGTCCACTTAGTTGTGCTATATGCTAACAAACACATAAAAATGTACATACATGTTCGTATGGACTCGTTAGTGTTCTAGTCAGATTATCTCCACTGTTTTAGAAAGTATTATTGCTTTTCATCCTGGGAAGGAAATCAATTTTTGCTTTTCAGAATGTAACATGAAGAACATCATTATTGTCATCAAAGTTCAGCTTTACTGTAAATTCATTTTACTTGTGTTTGGATGAAAAATCGTGAATTGCTAAATAAAATCCCAGTGAGGTGGGGAAATATGTGTGATTTAATGAAAAATTATTCAGTGTAAATCCGTATGCAATGCAAAGATAGTCTAGCTTGCTCATCTTGTGAAAATTAGAGGCATCATTTTTTTTTCCTGATGTTTTCTCTGGTCCTCTTATTCCTCAAATAGCAAACTGTAATTTGGAAAAATGGGAAATACTTTTGGGATATGTTTAGGGGGAAACCCTGGAGTTAGTTGCATCAGAAAGATGTATACTAAAGCATAGTAAAGTGTATTTTATTATTAACTGTGTTTTACAGGTTAAGAATCTGTAGTATTGAAGTTTCTCTATTAGCCAAGATTAACAGCCACAGCTGGATTCTTGGGTGTGGGGACAGCTAGGGTCTGCTTTGTGAAAAGAGCTTTGAAGAAGCAGAGCCTGCACCATAAAAGGAAATGGTTGCTCTTCTAGACATAACAAAGCATTTGTGTGAAACTAGAAATGTGGAAATCTATATTGTTAATTTTAACTACAAAGATTGTACTTTTAGAAATGCAGGTTCATGGTCATAAAGTAAAGAAAGCAAAGAGAGTGAGAGAATAAAAGTAACAAAATCTGATACTGAGTTGGTTTCCTAGTGATAGAAACTCCATGCATAGCATGTAACATTGGAAGTTGTTTTGTACTTAGGATGTACTTTTAGAAACTGTAGGCTCATGGTCATAAAGTAGAGAAAGCAGAGTTAGAGAATAAATAAAAGTAACACAATCTAATGATATTGAGCTGATTTCTTGGTGATGAAAACTCCATAGCCTGTAACATTGGAAGTCATTTTGTGCTTAGGCTCTTGACAAATTATCCAAATTATATTAGAAAAACAAAAGAAACTTGTTTTATTCTTGGGAAGAAATTTTATGTTATACTATTGAATATCATCTTAGAACAAAAGAGACAAATATTTTTATTTTAAAAAGCCATTTCAGAAAGAATTGCCTTTTCAGACAGGCTAAAGCAACAATAGCCCTCAATTACATGCAACTTTTTTAAAAAATTTTTTTATTATTGATTTTTTACAGAGAGGAAGGGAGAGGTATAGAGAGTTAGAAACATCAATAAGAGAGAAATATCGATCAGCTGCCTCCTGTACATCTCCTGCTGGGGATGTGCCCACAACTAAGGTACATGCCCTTGACCGGAATCAAATCCAGGACCTTTCAGTCCGCAGGCTGACGCTCTATCCACCAAGCCAAACCAGTTAGGGCTTGCAGCTTTTTTTTAAACATGCAACTCTTTAAGCCATCAATTAGTACCACTGGTTCATGTCCTGAAAAAAAAAAAAAAAAATGAGGGCAGATAGAGTTCCTTTTCATATGCTATGCTAGAAGAAGAATATATGTAAAATGCATTAATATATGTTTAAATATAAGTTTTGAGGTTTTATCCTGAGAACAGACAACTATAGAAATGTTCCTTGATATAAAAGGCCATTCTCTACTGGAATACTGAAATATTTCATTATATTCATAATTTGAAGCATTATATTGTAGAATTGTGTGGCTATTCTTGGTGGTTTTTATTAGATTTGTCGGTGTCCTAGCAGTTCAAGAATCTGTTGTTTATATACTGTATGTTTCCTTTATATGCTGATTTGACTTCTTTGATGGAAATTGCCAAGACCTAAGAAACCTTTTCATTTGTTATCCAACCAAACAGAAAGAAGCCATGGGGTAGAAGCTCTTTCATTTTAAGATTATATTTGAGTTTTACTTATAATTGCTTGTACATCCAGAGTACTTCAGTGAATTATTTGTTGATTGTGTCTTCTAAGGTAGATCAACAATGATTTCCTAAATAATGCAATATAGCTTGTCAGTTTGATTCTGTTGTTGCTTGGGGGGCAGGGGCGGGGTAACACAGAGAATGCCTGAGGCAACAGTTGTAATACGGTCAATAAGCTTGTGACAAGTCATCATAGACATAGTCTGTGGTTCTAAGGTACCCTAGTCAAGAGACATTAGAAAAAATTCTGACACTCCGGCATTATGAAAAGATGACTTCTAAGGAAGCTATTGAGTTAAGCTTTAACAGTTCATTGTAATGGAGTGAGTAGAGGGATGTCTGCCATTGATCGTATTGGTGCTCTTTACCTAAACCCAGTTTCACATCTGTGCTCTGAATTAGTTTGGCTAATTGAACCGTAATCTCCTGTCAGACAAGGTTGACATTGTTGGAACTCACTAGTCAGTGTATTTTTATTGTCAACCTGCTATGGGCCAGTACTATTGTAAGCACTAATGAGGATACTTAGTTCTGTAAAGAATTTTGCAAACCTCTGGCAAACTTCTCCGTTGTTTTGGTACTGGGATATAAAGATGTTTAGGTCATGAAGTTGCCCTGAAGGAGCTAACAGTTAATTAAACAGTGTGAAAAGTAATACATCCCTACTTTCAGGGTGTCTTGATGGAGAGTTGAAACTCAACTTGAAGTCATTAAATAAGAACTTAAAGATATATGTTATTTTCACTTGTTCTTACAGTACTCATTTATTATGTGTTGAATACTTCTCAAGCTGGATGATAGGGATTTAAAGGAGATTATACATTTGGGGAGAAAGATTTGCAAATGGAGAATTATAATTCATTGCCATTATTGCAATAATAGATGGAGCTGAGGTGTGAGCCTTAGGGAATGTACTCAGTTGTAAATGGAAGAAACTATTGGAGGCAAAATTAAAGGACAGGCAGATAGGAAAATGTGTTCATAGCGATTGACAACATACACTTAATAGAAGACATTTATGAAGATGGGAGTGATCTTTGGTGCAAATAAGAAAGTCAGAAAACGAAGGTGGAGAACAGGGCATTGAATTTAGCAAATGGATCATTGATGGCCAAATCCCAGGTTTTTTTAAAATATATTTTTATTGATTTCAGAGAGGAAGAGAGAGATAGAAACATCAGTGTTGAGAGAGAATCATTGATTGGCTGCCTCCTGCATGCCCCACACTGGGGATCAAGTCTGTCACCCAGACATGTGCCCTGACCAGAATGGAACCGTGACCTCCTGGTTCATAGGTGGATGCTCAACCACTGAGCCATGCCGGCTGGGCTAAACCCCAAGTTTTTATTTCTAGTTTAATAAACCAGAGAACTTGATGTTTATCATGTTCAAGTTGCCATTTCCTTGGAAATAATTTTTTCTTTTTTAAAGACAGGGCAGTAAAGTACTAAACTAAACTTGTTAGGAGACATGGTTCTGGTCCCCGCCTTGCTGCCAACAACCACATGACCTTGATAAAGTTATTTAAGTTTTCTGAGTCTTGGTTTCCTCATTTATAAAATCCTGTGTTTCCTAAGTTTCTATAATGAAAATGCATTAATATTTGTAAAGCATCGTGGCATTATTTGTGGGCAAATAGAGTCTGCTAGTGACCACAAGACAACTTCAAGATTACTGATGTTGAATACCTTCTCAAATTATTGAAAGGAACAAAGAGATAAATGTAACCCTGTTCCTAGTATGACCAGAACAGTTCTAGAGTCTCTTTGGCTTTTGTTGGGTTGTAGACTCATTTCTGAACCAATTACTGTCCCTGGAGTTAAGATTAGTTTTGGAGCAGTCAGGTTCACTCCTGGACCTGGAGATAGAGTACATTATAAGTGGGAGGGATGAATTCCAGCAATGGATGTTGGGAAGACGGTCATTACTGACCAAGAGCACATTTATCTAACTTATGTCAGACTCAGAAGAACCTGATCAGGTGCATTTACAAAGCAAATGTAAGGCATACAGTATTCTACATGGAGAATTTTGTCTTGTTTGTCCTGAATAATTTGGAGTATTTTCCTTTTCTTTTCTAAAGACTCGTTTACCTAAAGTAGTAGAGGGTAAAATTGGTACCTGATCCTTGCCATGTTTGCTTTCCTTCCCAGTTAGATCAGATATCCTTCATTGATTTCTTTTCTTTCCTCTCTCAGTGTTGTGGTTTTGTTATCTAGATGAAGTTCTCGGTCTTGTTTTCAATTTAAGTAGTATAGAGCTCAGTAGTGTCAGACAGCAAACTCCTTACAGGGGAGTGGACAACACAAAACTTTTTGTTTATCTGTTCCTTGACCTGAAATTCTTTCTCTGAGCCACGGAGAAAAGGTGAAGAGAGACATTTGAACAAAAAGATAAAATTAGTCATTTGACCCAGATTGCAGTTTTTTTCCTCCTGTTTGGATAGAAACCATCCTCAATTTACATAAGCAGGTGATTTTTCTTACATGCTAATTTTCTTAACATACCTTGGCAGAGAGCTGCAGATTTGCAAATTGTGTAAGTAAATTGAAATAAACCAGGTGACTTTATTTCACATTATTATCTTACCAGGACTGAAGTACCCAAAGGGTGCAGTTATCAGGTGATCGTCTCATTGCACATTTAAGCTAACAGGCAGCCTAGTGAAAAGTTTTAAACCCCACCTTCTTCCTCACTTCCGTGTCTTTTAAATGTTTTAAAAAGGAAAATATTGATTTCTATATTTACTTCAATAGGCTAGAAATTTAGTAATGCAGATGTGAGGAAATTTGAGCTTTATTAAAAGTAATCCAGAAGCCATAAAAGTTGGCAAATAATGTGGGTACTGTGCAGAAAAAGGGAAATAATGCATACTTGGCTTGAGTTTGAATTGCCTAAGAATTCAGTGAGGACCTTGAGCTGTACTTAATTGGTTGGCGTCCTCTGTGTTCCTTTTCCTAGGTTCTGCATTTATAGTAATTGGGGTATTATAAAGTTAACTGGTGTGTTCTAAAGCCAGTGTTCAAAATAAATATTGATGCATATTCTTTTAAATACCAAATGAGCTCAGCTGGTGTGGCTCAGTGTTTGAGCATCGACCTATGATCCTGGTCAGGGCACATGCCAGAGTGGGCAGGATCCCTGTAGTGGATGTGCAGGAGCCAGCCAATCAATGATTCTCTCTTATCATCAACTAGAGGCCCATTGCAGGAAGATTCCTGCAAGAATAGGGCTTCCTGAGCCAGAGCAAAGCAGAGAAGGGAGCAAAGCCCGCTATGCTGCCTCACTTCCTCCCATCTCTGCTGCCTCAGCTCTCTCCCTTCTCTGCCGCTTTGCTCCCTTCTGCAGCACTTGGCTTCCTTCTAGGCTATCTTCAGTCTTTGATCCCCCCCTCTGTATGCAAATTAACTGCCATTTTGGCTGGGTCAATTTGCATACGGCCACTCTGATTGGCTGGTAGGCATGATTTGGCTGGCGGGCGTGGCTTGGGGGTGTCTCGGGGTTACGGTTAATTTGCATATTACCCTTTTATTAGATTAGCTGTTTCAATCGCTCCCTCTTTCTTCCTCTCTGAAATCAATAAAAAATATATATTAAAAAAAGAAACTCTTTTAAAACAAATAAATAAATACCAAATAAATTAATTGCAATATAGCTTAAAATATCATTTCAATAAAATAGAAATTTTAGAAAGGTAACAACAGTTGATTTTTAGTAGCCTTTTCCCCAGATTCATGAATGCAAATAGTGTCAATCAATAAAGTACTTCTTATTAAAACATTCCAATATTAAATAGTAATTAATGCTATTTAGTTTCTCATGTTATATTATTTACCTATTGGTATGTATGGAGATTAAATTATACCCCCTGTAGCTTTGAGGTAATAACTTAGAAATAAATCACAAATTTTAAAGTTAAAAGTTTGGCCAGTCTTTTTATCCTAGTATTTATATTTTAGTTTCAAGAAAAGTAGTTTAGAAGAACTTGGAGGGCAAAAGATAGTTAAAAAATGACCCGAGGAAGATGATATTTTAAGTATAAAGGACAGTATGGTTTAGTAGATTAGAGCCTGTATTCTGATAACAGATTGCCTAGATTTAAATGTTGCCTCTGCCACTTATTAGCTATTGTAGGCTAATTAATCTGTGTGTCTCATAGGGATAGTAACAGTATATATGTCTCCTAGGGTTGTTGTGAGGATTAAATGAATCAATACAGTATATGTAAAGTCTTAGAACTCTGCCTAGCACTATGTTAAAGTTAGCTATCAAAATTATTATTAGCAGTTTCAGTACAGGTAAAAAAAAATATAGTGCCTCCTTAAAGCTTACTAATATAGGGCAAATAAACAGCTTTTATATGACAGGTATCAGGTATGTGTCTGTGTCTGAGATTTTTTTTTTCTGATTAACTCAACTGTTTTTTGAAAAGTTCATTCAAATTCTAGAATGCTCTCCAAATGTAAAATTTCCTTTAGAACATAAAAGGAGATGTTTTTTTCCCTCTTTAACTTACTCTTCCCATCTCGTTATCAAACAAATAATATGTTTATTGTAGGAAACTTGAAAATTAGAGAAAAGCTGTTTGTTGTTTGTATCCTACAACTCAGCCACTGATAATATTTGCTGTATTTTCTTCCAATATTTTTTACTTGAAATCTGTGTGTTTATGTGTGTGTGTGTGTAATATTATTAGAGTTGTGATCATGATTCATATACAGTTTAGTATCATGTGTTTCACTAAAATGACAGATAGATTTTGGCCTTTTTTTTTTTTTTTTTTTAAGGGCTATTTTCACAAGCCTAGATCTTTATCTGAAAGGAATTAGAGAGTTGGAAGATATTTTAGAATGCATCTAGTATAACTGCCTCTTTTTATAAATGGGAAAATTGAGACCCAGAGGAGCTAAGAGATTTGTTCAAGGTCACACAGCTGGTTAGAAGCTGAGCCAGAACCATTGCTTGTTATGCTGCTTTACCAGTATTACCTGTCCAACTTAATGCCATTGAAAATGCAGGAAGTATTTTTATAAAAGCAAAACAAGACAAAAAAGTCCATAAATGAAACCAGGAATAGTGCTAGAATATTTAAATAGAATATTTGAAATACTCTGTTGGTTGCTTTTTGTGTGACAGTGACTAAGGTTTCTGAGAAAAGTTTAATGTCACGAGTTACAAGGCTTTTGGTGGAAAACAACTCAATCTTTCCACATTACAAACAATTGTGTTGTACATCTGCTTTGAAGATGTTGTGCTCTTTCCCCTTTTATTGTTTGAAAATTTTTAAAACCTCAGAATTTGAAAGGTGCATGATATATGCATAAACCATTCTTTCAGATTAACAGTTTGTGACTTTTGCTTTATCTACTTGGAGGCTATTTCTACAGAAGTTGCTGAAATTATTTTCGATTGAATTTAGATTTACAGTGTTAAGAAATTGATGGTCACTGCATCAACTGATTGTTCCATGTAATAAGTTTTGTAAGCTCTCCAACTAGAGAAGGAACTGGAAGTTTTCAAGCTTGTGACTTTTGAAATGCTATTTATTCTCTTAATACTTAAAACAAAATTCAGTGTGAATCATGAGTGTAACTGAAACATACGAGTCAAAACTAGGCTTTAAGCATAATAGAAATATTTCATTCTGCAAAGATTTTTTTTCTTGTGGTATTTATTTCAGGTTGTGAATTAAAGGGACATTTTCAAAATAAGAACCTGAGATCTGTTTTCATAATTTTGTGATATTCATAGTTGAGGCTAAATTTTAAGTTACTGTAGTGTGTTGTTGTTTTAAATAAATTACCCTAATACAGCCACATAAGCTGATGATGCTGTATTTGTGTCTCCCAATTCACTGCTCTGTATTTTTCAGTACCAAATAATTCCTTTGTTAAAGCTCATTTTCAGTCAATGAACCATTGTTTCCTGAAGGCTAATGATTATTTCTATATATAGCACAAATGCCTAAGAAATAGATTTTAAAGTCTAAAATATAAGTGTTTGGAAGTATTTGAAATTGTCACTCTGCATATCAAGCCACAACTGTGTGTGTGAAAAGGGCAGCTGCTGTATTTGCTCCCCAGCCTACAATATGAAATATTATGCTTACTCCATACCAACTGACAGCAGGTCTTAAAAAGTGAAGTCTTTTAGTTCACTTGAAAAAACGGATTGTTTTATTGAGTCCACTCAGTTATTACATTACATAGTTTAATAACCGAAACCTAGAATGGGTAGCTGGAGTTCAAATTTCAATGGCTTGTGAAAAGTAAGGAAGTATGTAGGCAGCAGATATTGTTTACTTCATTCAGTTGGTAATAAGTATCTGCAAATAAATCACTGACTTCATAAAGTACCTCAGCAGGAAAGACATTAAAATAGAAACACTAATGTTTAACTGGTGTAGATGCTGGAAATCTACTGACTAACACATAGCAACTTATCTCTGTAGGTGGGCAAACTTTAAATAAAAACTTTTTAAAATATATTTTTATTGATTTCAGAGAGGAAGGGGGGGAGAGAGAAAAATATCAATGATGAGAGATTCATTGATCAGCTGCCTCCTGCACGCCCACAACCTGGGCATGTGCCCTTGATCAGAATTGAACTCGGGACCCTTCAGTCCCCAGGCTGATGCTCTATCCACTGAGCCAAACCAGCTAGGGCTAAATAATTAATTTTTATACTTTGATTTTTTTCCCTCTTAAGTACGTCTGTTTGTCTCTCTTTTCCTCTCAATGGTAAAAGCAAATGCTTATAACCGCTTATGACACATTCTCTACCACTGAACCACTAAAAATGACGAGAGCTTTAAAGGTTGGGGTCATGTCTCATTTGTGTCTCCAGACCCTAATATGGTCCTGGATAAGAAATTACTAAGTGTCTGTTGTTGAATTGAAAGTTGCTAATGCTAAGTTTGTACGTGATAGTGACATTGTCAAAGGAGAGTACTGTCCCTGGGTCTTGCCTTTATGTAGATCCCTATTTCCTCATGCAGTGGAGTGATTTTTATGAGGGAACATGTAGAGTGATATTTAGGTAACTCCATGGTAGTGTTTTGTTTTCTTGTGTTTGAATTATTTTTTTTAAGAGTAAAGAACCCTAATCTAAAAATATTCTACAGTAACCAACTGTTCCCAAAAATAGTATTTTATTTTGCTATTCCTTTCTATCCTATACATTAAGTTAAGAATGCTGTCGAACTGTTTAGGAAATATATATTCTCGATTCTGTCAGTACTGTGATCTCATGTTAGAAAAATAGAAACTATGTCTAAAGTCTCATCAATACATCAAAGCATACTAAAGGAGTCAGTGAGACTGGCACAGAAAAAAATTACATTCAATTCTAAGCTTATTCTGTTCTATAAACTTAATGAATAAATGCATATTAATATGTGCTAGAGATCCTTTTTAAAATTAATGAAGAAAGAATGTCTTCAGTGGTTTGCTGATATATGATTAAACAGTAGCATCTCTGAAAAATAAAAAGGCCCTAGTTTGTAGGGCTTGCCAATTTATGTGGTATATGTACTCTTGTAATGTCCAATTTCAGGCAACTAACATCATCAAGTTACTAAATTCTGAATTGGAAAAAGAAACACAGTAGCACACCATTATAAAGTATTTTCACCATACAGGTAAAGTAGACATTAAATAACCCTGAGGGCATAAATCATAATAAAATAGTAAGTGGCAATTTTAAAAAAAGTTATCTTTATTATTGAAAATACTGGAGGCCCAGTACATGACATTTGTGCACTTGGGCGGAGGTGGGGGGCTCCCTCAGCCCGGCCTGTGCCCTCTCGCAGTCTGGGACCTCTTAGGGGATGTCCGCTTGCTGGTTTTGCTGGCAGGAGGACATCCCCCAAGGGGTCCTTAGCACTGCTGTGGAGCCACCACTGCGCTCGCCAGCTATGAGCCCGGCTTCTGGCTGAGTGGCAATCCCCTTGTGAGAGTGCACTGACCACCAGGGGGCAGCTCCTGCATTGAGCATCTGCCCCCTGGTGGTCAGCGACCAGTCATTCTGCTGTTCGGTCAATTTGCATATTAGCCTTTCGTTTATATAGGATTATAGATGTCCTTCTTTTTTCCCCCCATGGAAGTAATTTTTGAGTATGTATTATCTTTGTTTAAAATATTATTTATTTCGTTGTAATATATAATTTAATTTTTAATAATGGCTGTATTTCACAGCCAGCTTGCAAAATTTCAGAAAATGGAATAGTCTCGCCCAGCTGGTGTGGCTCAGTGGGTGATCATCAACCCATGCACCAAGAGGTCACCAGTTCAATTCCCAGTCAGGGCACATGCCTGGGTTCCTAGCTTGATCCCTAGTAGGAGGTGTGCAGGAGGCAGCTGATCGATGTTTCTCTCTCATCAATGTTTCTGTCTATCCTTTTCTTTTTCTCTCTCTCTAAAAGTCAATAAAAAAAGAAAAAAATGTAATAGTCTCTCTGGAGCCAATATGAACCAACTCCAGCAATCACACCAGTGGGATATTTAGCTAGTGGTAGAGAGAGATGAAGTTAGATCATGTTCATCATGTGCAGAAGTGAAGTCTAAAAGAAAATACAAAAAACTGGGGGGAAATATTGGCAATGTATGTGAAAGATGTTTAAATGTGTATTTTCTGCCAAACATATTAAATTTCTACACAGGCAAACCTGATGTTCTTAATTTGAAGTCAGGACAATAAGCTTTTCCCCCAAGATGATAACAAATAGTTATCTATATGTTCTTCTTACTTTCTGGTTTTGTTTTTTACATTTAAATCTTTAAAACACTTGGACTTCATTTCTGGGTGGTGCGTGATGAACATGATCTAACTTTGTCTCTCCCTAGCACTAGCTAAATACCCCAACAAAGATACAAAATAAACCAATGGTGTGTTTGCTGGAGTTGCCCATTCAAAAAAATAATATTGATGAGAGAGAGACACATTGATTTGTTCTACTTATTTATGCATGCATTCTTTGATTTTTGTATGTGCCCTGACTGGAGATTGAACCTGCAACCTGACAACCTTTGCATGTCAGGACAGCACTCTAACCAACTTAGCTACCTGCCCAGGGCTTTTGCCCATTTTTAAATTGGGTTGTCCTTGTTGTTGTTGAGTTGTTGTCTTTTATGTATCCTATATACCAGTCCCTTATCAGGTATATGATTTGCAAATACATTTTCCCATTCTCTGACTTGTTTTTTTTCTCTTCACTTTATTGATGGTGTCCTTTGAAGCATAAAAGATTTTTACTTAATAAAGTTCAATTTATTTGGTGGTTGTTTTTTTTTTGCTTGTGCTTTCAGTATCATATCTGAAAAGGTTTTGCCTAATCCAAGATCATGAAGGTTAATATCAATATTTTCTTCTAAGAGTTTTATCATTTTAGCTCCTGCATTTAGGTCTATTATCCATTTTGAATTAATTTTTGTATGGCGTGAGTAGGAGTTCAACTTCATTTCTTTGCATGTGGATATTCAGTTGTTTTGTCACAATTTGTTGAAAAAAACTATCATCTCCCACTTGAATGGCCTTGGCACTTGTTGAAAATCAATTGATTATAAATGTAAAAGTTTATTTCTGGATTCTCAGTTCTATTCCATTGATTTTCATATCTCTCCTTATGTCCATACCACACTGTTGATTATCATAACTTTGTAGAAAGCTGTCAAATAGGAAAATGAGAGTCTTCTATTTATTTACTTACTTAGTTATTCATTTTTAAATATATTTTTGTTGACTTCAGAGAGGAAGGGAGAGGGAGAGAGAGAGAGATAGAAATATCAGTGATGAGAGAGAATCATTGATTGACTGCTCCTGCATCCCCGTACTTGGGATCAAGCCTGCAACACAGGCATGTGCCCTGACCAGGAATCGGACTCCTGGTCCACGCTAAACCACTGAACCACACTGGTCAGGCCAAGGCATTCCCTTTAAATTTCTCTCTAGCTAACTTTTTATGGTGTTTATGATAGTTTGAAAGATATTTGTGTAAGTTTTACCATTTGTTTATTTTACCAAATAAAAGTAATTCTTTAAAAAAAACAACTAATTTTCTCTTACTTAAACTGTAATAAGTCTTTTGTTTTTTTAATCTAAGTTTTGGAGGATTTTGTTATGGGAAATACTCAATTTCAATACTTAACACCTCCTATCATTTGAAAGCTGCATCCTCACATAATTAATTCTTAGCAAAATGCTATGGGACCATGGTCTATAAGAGATAGTGGTAGGAACAGTTAGTTTTACAGAGACTTCCCCAGTGATTCAAGTTGAGAGTTGAAGGTTAAAGTACTAGGTTTTCCAGGTGCAGTGTTTACCATTCTGTGATTCTATGAAGTGTTTTTAAAAAGAGAACATAATGTTATAATTAGGAAAAAATTGAAAAAAGACATTTGTAAAAAATGATTTTGAATGATCCCAGAGATGATTTTTCTGTCGCCTGGGTTATGTTTCAACACTGCTAGTGACGAAAGTAGCACCAGTTAATTTGTGTGATATTTCAGCATCACTGAGTTCCTAACTTAGATTTGAGAGTTATATAAGTTATCACATGGTGGATGGAGGGGGGGGACAGGACAGTGTCTCTGTACTTCATAGAAATGTCAAATAGGTCCATTCTTCCTCAAAACTAGAAATGAAGCTTATTTTCTTAGGAGCTTTAATTTGTGATTATAGAGGTAGAAAAGATGCAAAGATAATTTTATCCAGTACATTGAGTTAATACTCTAACAATTAATGATTCGTTCTTTCAGTTATTGTTATACAAAGAATATATTGAATTTCTCAAATTACTATAAAATGAATTTCGTAGAAAAATAATGCCTTATAATTTAGTGGGGAAGATTTGAGAAGTGATGCCTATTAAAATTCATAAATAAGGATAGGTTTTGAATCATGTGCACAGAAGAAAGAAAGGAAGATTTTTATAGATGGGCAGGCTATTGGCATTTTTCTTACGATCCTGGAGTGCTGGCTCCATAGTTTTCATTTAGAGGCTTGCCCTTCAGGTCAAAAGAATTCTGTATCTAATACTCACTTTTTGCCCATTAATTTAGTTATCTTTCACTGCATGTAAATACCATTATTAATTAATCTTGCTGTAACATTTACAAAATCTCTGGGGATGACTGGGCATTCTAAAAGTGAATTTCTAGATTTTTTTTTTAATCCTGACTTATTAAAATAAAAACTTGGCACTTAACCAGTGTGGCTCAGTGGTTGAATGTCACTCAGGAACCTGGAGATTGATGTTTCTTTCCTAGTCAGGACACATTCCCCAGTTGTGAAATTGATCCCCAGAAGGGGGAGTGCAGGAGGCAGCCAATTAATGATGTTTCTCTCTCATCAATGTTTCTATCTCTCTAGCCCTCTCCCTTATTCTCTGTAAAAATCAGTAAAAACATATTTTTAAAAATTACTGAATATTTTCTAAAAATCAAAACTTTGAATTGTGCAGTGTTTTAGGTAAGCATTTTAAAATTTACTAACATTTTAGTAAAAGACACTGTGGTGTCTGGATAATGGTGAGAAGTTTAATATTAAAGCCCATGTGTGTTGTATAATTAACACAACCGTTAGCATGATACTTTCCATAAAGATTATTAATTTATGACAGACTGACAACTGTTTTATCTTTAAGACAATAATCAAGTCATTCCTTATCTTCTCCCCCCCCCCCCCGTTTGCTGCATTTTCAGTTTGGTAACATAACTGAAACAATTTATTTCCAAATAAATATCATGGTGAGGAATAATAATGTCTAATGATAGCGTATTTCAATTATAAAACCTCCAAGAAGAAAAATAACTTAAATTGAAAATCATTTATATATCTGTACCATTCTCCCCCCACCCCCAGTCTATTCATGTTCTCATTTTATTTCTCAGGGTTTTGGTTTTATAAACAAATCATTTTATTGTATCTATCTCATTGAACTTTGTTCTTTAAAAGGTATTTGTTAAAATACTCTCCTGAAAGGAGAGATAATTTTATGGTTTGAAGGTCATTTTATGTTTTGTCTGTATTTGTCTATATAAAAAAAGTTCTTACTTTCTCCAAAGATGTTGTTTGTAGAATCAAACTTATGGAAGATTTATACTTCACCCTTATAAAAGTTCAATTAGAAAAATGAACATCTTATTCCCCACTCTTCTGGAGCTTTAATAACAAATAGAGGATTAGTAGAAAGGAATCATAACAAAGTGAGAAACGCTGAGAAGTGCATTTAGATGCTAATAAATAATTAAATTGGATAGAACGAGAAGAGAGTATTTGTTTACCTGTTGAAAAACTGCAGGCCTTGAGAAAAGTTAAGGCAAAATAATATTTTATGAAAACCCAACCAAAGTAATGGGTCTGTTCTTTTAAGCATTTTAAATAACTGATTTCAACTAAGAATGTCCAGATTAAAATGTCAGTAATTTTCCGAACCTAAATATAGGACTCTGCACCATTTTTTATTGGTAACCTGGACAATAACATAGATGGCTCTGTCAAATTTCCAAATCAATAGGAGTTAGGAGAGATGGCTAACATAGTAGTTGACAAGTATTTAGACAGAACACCTTAAGAATGGTGGGCAGAAATTGATAAGCAGAAATTAAGTGTGACTAAATGTAGAGGTCTGAATTTAGAGTCATCTGTAAGTTAGCACACATATTTATTGAAGACCTGTGTACTTGGCTTTGAGCACTGAGGGTACAATGGGAACAAAATTAATATAATGTTAAATAGGAGAGAGAGAGACATTAAACAAATCTCTTGAGATAATGTATCTAGCTTCACATTCGGCTACTTATTGTCTCTCTGACTGTAGACAAGTTGCTTTAGCTCTTTGTGCCTCTGTTTCCTTTTCTGTAAAATAATGACTATATAAGTACATTATATAAGTACTTATCTCAGGTTCTTGTGAGAATTAAATGACATAATACATGCAAAATGCATAGTGCAGTTTTGCCCATAGTAAACACTCCATAAATTTTAGCTGTTTTTATTGTTATCTATTATTAGCACTTACCATCTTTGTTTCATGGAGGAAAACAATGATTACGGTAACTAGTCTAATTTGTGAGGCCAAGAAAGCTTCCCTGATATTGAAAAGAAGCTAGTACTTGAGTCTTTGTAAACATTACAGTTAAGATATACATACAGATATGCACAGGATGCTTACTGTGGGAAGACATAGGTGGGATACCCATGCCCTCCCTCAGTTTGTACAATTTCAAGGGAACACTTTTTTTTTTTAATTTAAATTCTTTATTGTTTAAAGCAGGGGTCCTCAAACTTTTTAAACAGGGGGACAGTTCACTGTCCCTCAGACGGTTGGAGGGCCGGACTATAGTTTAAAAAACAAACTATGAACAAATTCCTATGCACACTGCACATATCTTATTTTGAAGTAAAAAAACAAGACGGCAAAAACACGCAGTGGGCTGGATAAATGTCTTCGGTGGGCCGCATGTGGCCCTTGGGTCACAGTTTGAGGGCCCCTGGAGTATTACATATGTCTCCTTTTCCCCCCATTGACCTCTCCCCGGCTACTCCCACCCCTCAGCACATGCCTGCACCCCCCTACTGTCTGTGTCCATTGGTTATGCTTATATGCATGCATACAGGTCCTTTGGTTGACCTCTTACCTCCTTGCCTTTCCTCTTTGAGCATTTGAGGGTTTTTGATGCTTCTGTGTCTCTGGTTCTATTTTTGTTTTGTTTTAATCCTCACTCGAGGATATTTTTTCCATTGATTTTTAGAAAGAGTGGAAGGGAGAGGGAGAGATAGAGAGAAACACCAGTGTGATAGAGACACATCAGTTGGTTGCCTCCCACATACCCCCAAACAGAGCCAGGAGCCTGCAACCGAGGTACATGCCCTTGACTGCAATTGAACCTGGGCCCTTCAGTCCGCAGGCTGACTCTATCCACTGAGCCAAACCAGCTAGGGCTCTGGATCTATTTTTGTTCGTCAGCTTATGTTGTTCATTATATTCCACAAATGAGTGAGATCATACTGGGGAAAAATCAAGGGAACACTTTTTAACAGCATTACTAGTATATTGTGAAAGTAGCCCCTATAGGTATACAGTGTGTGTGTGTGTGTGTGTGTGTGTGTGTGTGTGTGTGTGTGTGTGTGTTTTAATAAGTCAAATTAGGAGAGTGACATCTGAGTTAAATTTTCGTTGTGAAAAGTCAAAGGATATGGGAGGAAGATAGCTGAGACAGAGGAAAGTTCATGTGTAAAGTCATGGGGACATGAAAGACCATGGTACTATTTAGAACTTAGAATTAGTTCATTATGACTAGAGTGAAAGATAAGATGAATGAGAGTGTGATTGCTGAGAGATGAGAATAAGAGGACCTTGTTTGCTATTTTAATTCCTTCAGATTTTATCTAAATCTAGGAAGCTATTGAATAAGTTAAACAGATGATTAAAATGATCAGGTTTACTTTAGTAAGATGCTCAGGCAGTGCTGAAGAGAATGGTTTGCAAGAAGAATAAATCTAAAAACTGGGAGAAGGCAACTATAGTCGTTTAAGTTATTAGTACTACTGCTAATGTGGACCACAAATTTCATTATGGGCCAGCAGTGTGAAAGAAGTACCTCTCCCCTTACTTGCTTGAGACTCGTCACTAGACATTGAAAAACTTTTATGGCAGTTTTACGTAGTTCATGGTTTATAACCTTTGCTGGACTTCCGTGTTCTTCAGCAAGTCTTACATTTGTTTCAAGTCAGTTCTTTAATTCTTTGCCCATGACAGCTGTTTCAAACCTCTGTCACACTCCTCACTCAAGTTCCTACTCTACTTCTTTCTCACTTTCCACAGATGACTTCATCCTCTATTTCAGAGTAGGGAAAAAGCCAAATAATGCGGGAACTAGATAATTTCCTGTTTCACCCACAGACAAAGATATTTGTCAACATTATGTATCTGTCCTTCATTTTTCTGTCTCTAGATCCTATTCTCTCTAGTTTTTCCTTGGTCTTTGTTCTATTATCTTCTCTGAGGTTTTCAACCTCTGCCTCCCTTTAGTTCCTTTCCCCATATCCTATACACTTGTTCAAGGCTCACCCCCAAATTCAATCTTTATCATCATCTAGATTACTAGCCTAGCTTTTTTCCTTCTCTTCTTAGCCAGCTCCTTGAAAGATTAGTCTTCAATTATTATCTCTATAACTTGACTTCTCATTTATTCCCAGTCCACTGTAGTATGTATGCTCTTTCCTTATACATACCATACAGCTCAAACAGCTCTGACAAATACCAGTAAATGACCAGTGACCTGTTATTAACTAGCAGCTACCAAATCCAATTGGCATAATTTGTTCAGTGTTACGATTTATATTACATGTATCAATAATTTGGCCCTTTTTCTTGTTGAATAGTACTTCATTGTATTTATATATCACAACTTTCTTATTCATTCACCTGTTGATGGACATTTGGGCTTCTAGTTTGAGTAAATAACCTAGGAGTAAATACTCAAATGATAAGTATATGTTTAACTTTATAAGAAATTGCCAAACTATTTTCCAAAGTGATTGCAAATTTGCATTTCCAACCAGCAATATATGAGAGCTCCTTCTGCTCCACATGCTCATGAGCACTTGCTATTGTCACTGCCAACCCCACCCCCGAATTTTAGCCATTTATTTTTATATATTTTTATTGATTTCAGAGAGAAAGGGAGAGGAAGAGCGAGATAGGAAACATCAATGATGAAAGAGAATCATTGATTGGTGGCCTCCTACTAACACTCAACTGGGGATTGAGCCTGCAGCCCAGGTATGGGTCCTTAACCGGAATTGAACCCAGGACCCTTCAGTACACAGGCCAATGCTCTATCCACTGAGCCAAACCAGCTAGGGCTAGCATTTAAATAGATACCTAGTTTGGTCTCATTGTGGTTTTGCATTTTCCTAATGGTTAATGAGATTGAACATCTGTCTTGTCATGTGCTTATTTGCCATCTTCTTATTCTTTTTGATGAAGTAAACAAACAAAGCCCAAAGTGAGTGTAAGGAAGGAAATAAAGATGAGAGCAGAACTAAATGAAATATAATCTAAAAAGACATTATAAGAGATCAGTGAAATCAACAGCTGATTCTTTGAAAAAATTGAACAAGATTTATAAGCCTTTAACCAGGCTCATCTGGGAAAAAATAAAAAGAAGGGACCCAAATAAAATCAGAAATGAAAGAGGAGAAGTATCAACTGACATCACAGAAATACAAAGGATTATAAGGCAATATTGCAAACAACTCTATGCCAACAAATTGGGCAATCTGAAAGAAATGGATAAATTCCTGGAACCATACAATATTATAAGAATGAATCTAGAAGAAACAAAAAATCTGAGCAGACTGATCACAGCCAACAAAAGGAACTAGTAAAAAAAAAAGGACTCCCAACAAACTAAAGTTCTGGACCAGATGGCTTTAACATGAATTTTACCAAACATTTAAAGAAAAACTAACACCTATCCTTTAAAAGAAAAAAATTGGGAGCATGTGCCCACAACCAAGTACATGCCCTTGACCGGAATCGAATCTGGGACCTTTCAGTCCTCAGGCTGATGCTCTACCCACTGAGCCAAACCAGTTAGGGCACACCTATCCTTCTTAAACTATTCTGAAAAATTCAAGAGGAGGGAAGACTCCCAGCCTATTTTATAAGGCCAGCATTATTCTAATTCTAAAATCAGATAAAGACACTACAAAGAAAAAATATTATAGGCCAGTATCCTCAATGAACATAGATATAGAAATCCTTAACAAAATATTAGCTAACCAAATTTGACAATACTAGTACATTAAAAAGATCATGTACCATGATCAAGTGGGATTTATTTCTGGGATGCAAGGTTGGTACAATGTCCACATATCAATTAACTGATACACCACATAAACAGAAGGAAGGATAAAAATCATATCATGAATAGTTGCAGAAAAAGCATTTGACAAAATCCAACACTCATTTTTGATAAAAACTCTCAGCAAAGTGGGAATAGAGGGATCATATCTCAACATAACAAAGGTCATATATGACAATCTTACAGCAAACATCATACTCAGTGGGCAAAAACGAAAACCATTTTTCATAAGAACAGGAACAAGACAGGGATGCCCACTTTTACCACTCTTATTCAACATAGTACTGGAAGTCCAGCTGCAGCGATCAGATAAGAAGAAATAAGATATCCAAATTGGAAAAGAGGAAGTAAAAGTCATAATTCACAAATTACATGATATTATACATAGAAAATCCTAAAGACTCCTCAAAAACTACTGGTTTAATAAATGAATTTGGCAGTGTAGCAGGATAAAAAGTTAATATCCCCAAATCGGCAGCTTTTTTATATATCAATAATGAATTATCAGAAGGAGAAACTAAACAAACAATCCCATTTACCATTGCAATAAAAAATTAAGATACTGCCCTGACCGGTTTGGCTCAGTAGATAGAGTGTCAGCCTGCGGACTCAAGGGTCCCAGGTTTGATTCTGGTCAAGGGCATGTACATTGGTTGCGGGCACATCCCCAGTGGGGAGTGTGTAGGAGGTGACTGATTGATGTTTTTCTCTCATCGATGTTTCTAACTCTCTATCCCTCTTCCTTCCTCTCTGTATAAAATCAATAAAATATATATTTTTTAAAAATTAAGATACTTAGGAACAAACTTAACCAAGGAGGTAAAAGACCTGTACTCAGAAAATTACAGGATATTGAAAAAGAGAGAGATAGGGGAAGATATAAACAAGTGTAAGAATATTCCAAGTTCATGGATTGGTAGAATTAACATCATTAAAATGTCCATATACCCAAAGCAATATACAGATTCAGTGCAGTCCCTATAAAAATGCCAACAGCCTATTTCACAGATCTAGAACAAATACTCCAAAAATTTATATGGAACCAAAAAAGACACCGAATAGCTGCAGCAATCTTGAGAAAGAAGAACAAGGAGGAATCACAATACCATATATCAAGTTATATTACAAGGCCACTGTACTCAAAACAGCCTGGTACTAGCACAAGAACAGGCATATAGATCAATGGAACAGAACAGAGACCTCAGAAATCGACCCAAGCCGTTAAGCTCAATTAATATCTGACAAAGGAGGCAAGAGCATACAATGGAGTCAAGACAGTCTCTTCAATAAATGGTGTTGGGAAAATTGGACAGATACATGCAAAAAAATAAAACTAGACCACCAACTTACACCATAAACAAGAATAAACTCAAAGTGAATAAAAGACTTAAATGTAAGTGGGGAAACCATAAAATTTCTAGAGAAACCATAGGCAGCAAAATCTCAGACATCTTTTGTAGCAATATGTTTAAGGATACATCTCCTAGGACAAAGGAAGCTAAGGAGAAAATAAACAAATGGGACTGCATCAAAATAAAAAGCTTCTGAAACCATCAACAAAATAAAAAGGAAGCCAACCCGTTTGGGAGAACATATTTGGCAATGATACATCTGATAAAGGGTTAATATCCAAAATATATAAGGAACGCGTACAATTTAACAAAAAGAAGACAATCGAATTAAAAAACGGGCAAAGGAACTAAATAGACACTTCTCCAAAGTGAACATACAGGTAGCCAAGAAACATATGAAAAAACGCTGTAAATCACTGTTCATCAGAGAGATGCAAATTAAAACAACAATGAGGTATCACCTCACACCTGTCAGAATGGCTACCATCAACAAATCAATAATTGACAAGTGCTGGAGAGAATGTGGGAAAAAGGGAACCCTAGTATACTGTTGGTAGGAATGCAGACTGGTCCAGCCATTATGGAAAACAGTATGGAGTTTCCTCAAAAAATTAAATATGGAACTGCCATTTGACCAGTGATCCCACTTCTAGGAATATATCCTAAACAAGGTTGATAACCAATTAAAACACCAATTAGAATGTATGCACCCTAATGTTCATAACAGCACAATTTACAATAGCTCAGATCTGGAAACAGCCCAAGTGCCCATCAGGAGATGAGGTTTAAAAAAAAAAAAAAGAAAGCTTGTGGCCCTAGCTAGTTTGGTTCAGTGAATGGAGCGTAGCCCGCAGACCAAAGAGTCCTGGGTTTGATTTTAGTCAAGGGCACATACCTTGGTTGCAGACTCCTCCCTGGCCTGGGCCCTAGTTGAGGCACGTGCAGAAGGCAGCCAATTGATGTGTTTCTCTTACATCGATGTTTCTCTCTTTCCCTTTCTTTGCCACTCTCCCTAAAAATCAATGGAAAAACATCCTTGAGTGAGGAAAGTTGTGGTACGTTTATACCATGTGGCAGAAAAAAGAAGGATCTCTTATCCTTTGAGACAGCATGAAGAGTCCTGGGAAGTATTATGCTAAGCGAAATAAGCCAGTCAAAGAAAGACAAGTATCACACGATCTCACTCATATGTGGAATTCAGTGAACAAAATAAACTGATGAACAAAATAGATCCAGAGACATAGAAGCATATAACAGACTATGGAATCCCAGAGGGAAGGCAGGGGAAGGTGAGTGGATGGGTCAGAAATGATCAACCAGAGAACTTGTATGCATATATGCATAACCCATGGACACAGACAATAGGGAGTGAAGAACTGAGTTGGGGGCAGGAGTGGGCTATAAGGGGTCAATGGGGGGGAAAGGGTAATGCCCTTTCAACAATAAAGATTTAAATTTTAAAAATTATCTTTTCCTTTATAGGGCAGGAACTATTTGCAATTATCTATGTCTTCAGAGTTATAACTAGTCAATTGGAAGTCAGTAAAAGATTCAAATTAAGTCCAGTACTAAAATGGAAAAAAAAAATTAGTAAGCTCTATATTCCACTTCTAACTTTTAGATAGTTTTGTGGGTTTTTTTGGTTTTGGTTTTGGTTTTGTTTTTTTTTAACAACTATAAATCTGAGTGAAAAAACAGTTAAGAGTTGCCAAGAGTCAGGGACAAAATCTCCCCATCAGAGCACTCTGCCTGACCTTTCCTTCTTGACTGAGTTCTAGAGATGTGGATGGCAAACCTACTCCTCTCTCAGACTCCGCCAGTTTAGAAAATGGCAATCCCAGTTGCGTAGAGAAAAAAACACATCCCAAACAAAGAAACCTTGGAATCATCTTTTTTTCTTTTCTTTTTTAAAGATAAGACAGAAGAGGGAGAGAGAGAAACATTGATCAGCTGCCTCCTACACATCCCCTACTGGGGATCAAGCCTGAAACTTGGGCATGTGTCCTGATCTGGAAAGGAACTAGCAACCTTTCCGTGTATAGGATGACACCCAACCAACTGAACCACACCAACCAGAGTGGAATTATCCCCCACTTTTCTCTTTAATTCATAGCCTACATTTAATTTATCCATTTATTCAGATTTAACCAAAATTGAGGGCATGCTATAAGACAGTCACTTTTTTTCTGTCATAAATGTCCATCAAGTAGTCAAAATGGACAAAAATTCTTACCCCATGGAGCTTTTATTTTAGTGGGGGAGGTAAAGAATAAATAATCTAAAATTTATAGAATGTTAGATAAACGCAATCAAGGAGATTTTTTTTTTTTTTTAAAGGAAAGGGGTAAGGAGAGTTGGGAACTGAGGCTTAGAATTTAAATAAGGTTGTCAGGGAAGACCTCACAGATATATTTGCTCCAGGCAGAGGAATCATGTGCCACTGTGTTAGAGGAACAGTGGGGTTCAGAATACACTATTCCAAAATACAACTCCTTGGCATATTGAATATAAAGATGAAGGCATTTGAGAAAACAGACGAAACAGTAAGATCAGAGTGACCCTTTCCCACCAATCTCCCTTGAAACAGGTCATAAACCCTCATGTTAGAGGTGCCCTCCTTATACCTGGAAAAGAGGAACATTCTTATCTCTGACATCAAAGAGATGCTGAGAAGAATCTGAGCAACAACAATAAAAAGGACTTACACTTAAGACTCAAAACCATAAGACTTCCTAGAAGAAAACATAGGCAATAAAATCTGACATTTCTCTTAGCAGCGTTTTTTCTGATGTATCTCCTCAGGCAAGGAAAACAAAAGAAAACAGAAAAAACTGTGACTACATTAAACAAAAAAGTTTTTGAAAGGAAACCCAACCAAAATGAAAAGGCAACTTACTGAATAGAAGATATTTGCCAGTGACATATTCAAAAAAGGGTTAATACTCCAAAATTTATAAAGAGCACATACAACTGAATACCCAAAACCAAACAATCCAATTAAAAAATGGGCAGAGGACCTGAGTAGACATTTTTCCAAACAGGATATGCAGATAGTCAATAGACATGAAAAGATGCTCAAGTTTACTAATCAGAGAAGTGCAAATTAAAACCACAATGAGATATCACCTCACACTTACCAGAATGTCTGTCATCAATAAATCATCAAGGATATGCAGAAAAGGGAACCCTTGTGCACTGTTAAGTGTGAATGCAGATTGGTGCAGCCACTGTGGAACACAGTATGAAGGGTCTTCACAAAACTAAAAATGGAACTGCCTTATGACCCAGTAATTCCATTTCTAGATATATATTCAAAGAAACTCAAACACTAATTCAAAAGAAATATGCACTCCTGTTTTCATTGAAGCATTATTTCAACCAACCAACAAACTATGATATTGTTTATTCAACCTTTTTTTGTTAGAAGTATCTTGGTAATATCTACATCCTTATTGGAAATGGTTAAATGGCTTCCAGTTTTGTTCAGTGTTTTGGTATGTCTTTTAGCTTCTCTTTTATTATCCTTTTACTGTCAACATTTTTGTGTGCTTATATTTTATGTCTTTGGTAAACAACATGTACTTAAATTTTGTATCTAGTCTGGCAATTGCTTACATCAATCATGAGTACTGCTCTTTTTGGATTTATTTATACTATCTTTTGTTATATTTTCTAATGTCTTGCCTTACATGTTTTCTTGTCTTTACTTGCTTTTTAATTACTTGAGATTTCTCACTCCTTAACTGTAATTTGTACGTTTCATACCTGATTTTGGTTCTTTCAGTTTCCCTAGAAATTTTAACATTCATATTTAAAGTCCATATGATAATATATATTACCTATTTTCAAATCTGTCAGGTCAGTTTTAATAGTCTCTTATTTCTGCATTATACTTTCTATTTTTTTTTCTTCAAGCATATAAAAAATACTTATTTTATACTGTGCATCTGATAATTCTGTCTTCTGCAGCTTTGTGGTTTAATTCTATAGTTTGCTAATCATTGAGTCTACTCATAGGTATGTGTTTCTTGTGAGCTCATGGTCTTTGGAACTTTATCTGTTGTGGTGTGTGTGTGTGTATGTGTGTGTGTGTGTGTTAATCTTTACCCGAAGGGAGACGGAAGGAGGGAAAAGGAGAGAGAGAGAAACATCAATATGAGAGAGATGCATCAACTAGTTGGCTTCACTCAAGGAACAAACCTGCAAACCAGGTACATGCCCTTCACCAGGAATTGAACCTGCAACCCTTCAGTATATGGGTCGATGCTCTAACCGCTGAGTGACACCGGCCAGGGCATTTGTTGTAATTTTTTGAGGCTATGAAACAGATTTATTTTTTCCAGAGTAGTTTGAGTGTCTAAGAGCACTACCAACTTTTAAGTACATTTTTTACCTTAGTTTTCCAGGCCACGTACTAGTTTGAATTCTAGCCATACAGGGGTGCAAATTTAAGATTAAGAATTTGCAGTGGAGACATGTTTCTGTTTAACTGTCTACCAGGAACCAAAGCCAATTAAAACCCTTTCTATTGTCTCCCTCTGCAGAATGATTTTTTTTTCTATTTCACCCCTAAGAATGCAGCCAGTTGGGGAGTTTTGTCATATTTATACGAGTGTTGTTAATCCTGTCTGTCTCCATGGTAGGGCCAAAGGTAGCTCTTGCTATTTCATCAAGTAGCCCATTAAAGCCTAGACTTTTGTCCCCTAAGGATTGGCCAGTAACTACAAGGAAAACTCTGGCTATCGTGTTCCTTATTCTTGTGAATTTATGCTTTCTTTTTGTTTCTGCCCTCAGGCATTTCTTTGCTTCTCCCATCAAGGTTAGTCCCTGCACCTCAGTACTGCAACTGAGACAAATTGTTTCTTCCTCCCAAAGCATCTAAGGCCCCCTGCAGATCCCAGAGAGGGGCAGAACTCAACATTTGGGCTGTATACAGTGTTGAAGGGACAATTGGTTGATGGCTTTTCCCTTGATGGTATTATTGGAGAAGTAAAGGAATTCACTCATTGAAACATACTTTACCCATTGTTTTTAAGTACATTCTTCAACCTAATTTTCTCTTACCCTATAATACTCATTGTATCTTTTTAGGAGTTACATCTAATTGTTTTTTAAGTGTGACAAGGTATAGTATAAGTGGAAAAATAAAGACCATATTTAGTCCTATCTCCAAGCTTGGAATGTCCTTCCCTTACTTCCATACTCTTCTTCATCCAGTTAGATGTTTTTCACTCTTGGTATTATCCCCTTCTGGTTCAACTTTCACCTCCATCTATCTAAGCCCCCAGATAGAATGAACTAATTAATCTCTTATGTTTGTATATATTGGTATATACATATATCTTTCTTAAAGGGGAGATATTCTATAGATCTAAAGCTAAAGACTAGATTTTATTTCTTTCTATCCCTAGTATGTAATAGGTATTCACTAAAGTTTATTGAATTGAGTTCTCAAAATATTTATAACAAATCTTGAACTTTTTAAAAAAAATATATATATTTTTTATTGATTTTTTTTTTTTACAGAGAGGAAGGGAGAGAGAGAGAGCATTAGAAACATCGATGAGAGAGAAACATTGATCAGCTGCCTCCTGCACCCCCCTATGGGGGGATGTGCCTGCAACCAAGGTACATGCCCTTGACCGGAATCGAACCTAGGACCCTTCAGTCCGCAGGCCGATGCTCTATCCACTGAGCCAAACCGGCCAGGGCACAAATCTTGAACTTTTAAGCTTTCAGTTAGGGCTGTTAAAATTTAATTTGCTCTTTATAAACTTCATTCAACAATTAAAAATAAAATAATTGTATTTGGTTTTTGGTAAATTGCTTGGGCTGGTCATATTTAAGGAGAGATTAAAGTATGATTCAAATACCTGTCTTGCCTTGGGCAGTGTGTTCAGTGGATAGAGCATCAGCCTAAGCACTGAAGGGTCTCATATTCAATTCCTGATCAAGGGCACATGCCTGGGTTGCAGGTTCATTTCCTGGGTACCTGCAGGAGGCAACCAGTCAGGTGTCTCTCATATCGGTGTCTCTCTTCTCCACCTCTTCCCTTCCACTCTGTCTAAAAGCAATGGAAAAATATCCTCAGGTGAGGATTTAAAAAAATGTATGTACATATAATCTGTCTTACCATCTCCAGAGTGGCTGGATGATATGATTTTGGAACAAATGGAGCTTTAGATCCCAATTCTAAATTATAGTTTACTTTAAAATGATGAAATATGTAGAATTTTCTGGAAGCAAAACTGTGTCTGAAATATCAAAGGAAATTTTTGCCTTTGGGGCATTAGTTTTAAAAAAATTTTAAAGGCATTTTCCTAAATGACCTTGATTACTTTGGGATGAGGCAGCATGGATGATGTTGTTTCTTGTTGCCTGAATTTGTTTCTCTTTCTGTGGTAAATTACATAGTAATTGTGTGGCTATTATATATTTGTCTTGCACAAAGAAAAAAGAGCCCTAACTGGTTTGGCTCAGTGGGTAGAGCATTGGCCTGTGGACTCAAGGGTCTCAGGTTCAATTCTGGTCAAGGGCATGTACCTTGGTTGCAGGCACCTACCCAGTAGGGACTGTGCAGAAGGCAGCTGATCGATGTTTCTCTCTCATCGATGTTTCTAACTCTCTATCCCTCTTCCTTCCTCTCTGTAAAAAATCAATAAAATATGTTTTTAAAAAAAAGAAAAAAAGAGTGAGTGTCCATTGGAGAAGCTAATTTTATAAATGCATATCCCTTTTGACTACCCTCTTTTTCTCATATTTGAATATGTACACATGAGAAGATATAGGTAGTAGTATGAAAAAGACGTGGGAAGAATACCTCATAGAGAGCAGAGACAAGTTGGTGAGAAGACCAACTAGAGCAGAGGTTGGAAAGGCACAAGTCAGAGAAGTCTAGAGGAGATGCCAATATCAAAAGTTTGATCGATGGACAGCAAGTTGATTCATGTTACTGAAAAGAGCATGTTTCACTTGTAAACATTTTTCTAATATCCACTTTTTGTTTTAACGTCTCTGTAATCAGGATGTTTCTTACAATCAGTCAACGCCCACTGTGTGTGTGTGTGTGTGTGTGTGTGTGTGTGTGTGTTGGTGGTGGTATTTTTTCAGTGGTCCATTAAATGGTGGCACATTTACCATTGGTGACATCTTACAGTTAATAAAGTATGGTATAACTTTAAATTGCTCTTAAGGAGGAGTATTGGCTATATTAAACTGTTTTCTACATTATGTACTCTGGCAGACAAATCAATTTTTAAAACATTCAGAAACAAACTCGCAGCATTAAACTGTTCTACACAACAGACTCTTGATGTTATTCCGCTAGAAACCTCCTTTCTCTAAGGTGATTATGTGAAACCAGCAGTTCACTTTTGTAAAAGGCCCACAACTAAACAGACTGTGTTTGCAATTGCTGGAAATTCTGAATCAAATGCAAGTAATTGCTACAGAAATTACCTTTCCTCATTCATGTTAGTTCTGAGGGACTATTTCCCTGCTGCATTTTGTATTTATTAGGGAAAAACAACTTGTATGGCAGCTTCTTCGCATTGGTTAAGCAACAGCACCTCTTTACAATTTGTGCCTCAGATTTGTTTTATGTTCTTGAATGTCTTTGGAATTTTGACATAACTATTGAGCCCATAGAGTCCTTTGTCTTATTTGACAAAATTGGGCATTTGAGTGAAAGTGCCTCAACTTAAAAACTATTCTTAGTTTTCCTTTTTTGCTTTGGTAGAAAGCTCATAGCCAGTGTACATCTTCCTCAGTTAAGGGATGTAGAATATTTTAGCTTATGTTTTGTATGTGGAACACCTTCTAGCACCACCCCCCTTCACTTCATAACTTTCCTACCCATTTTTCTTCTTCCCCAGGCTCTTTAATTCCTCTCTCTTAAAAATATATTTTAGAAAACGGGGATTAAAAATGGCGGCAGAGTAGGAGGATGCTGTGTGGTCATGCTCCCAGGAACAAGCTGGAAATACAACTGAAATATGAAAAGGCTTCCCGAATAATCAACAGAAAACTCACAGGAGAGAACCTTGATACCCAGGGACCGAAGGTGGAGCCAGCATAGAGACTGGTAGGAGGGGCAGGGGCACGAAAGGGCTGGCCGGGCACCCACAAACAGCAACTGAAGTCCCAGAGAGACATCTCAGCTGGGGGAGGGGGTGTCACTGAGAAGTCTGGGATCTAATCCCGGAGCTGGGCTCCCCAGCAGACAGCACCAAACTGAGGAGGGTACCCACATAACCTCAAGCTGTGAAAGGCAGCAGGGGTGCTGTCTGCAGGGAGTGGCAGCTGAAAGGTTGAGCACCCTCTTAAAGGGCCAATGCACAAAAATAACCTGTGAAGCCACCCACCTTGTGCTCTGGCAGAGGGAGGGTGAAGTGGACTGGAGGTGTGAGAGCATACCCAGAACTAGGGACTTGGGGCATACACCCCAAGTTTCCTGGGCTGAGTCATTCCCTTACACAGCCAGAGAACATCTTTCCCACATAGACATCTGCCTTGCTTGGGGGGAAGACAGTCGACAAACCCTATAGGAAAACACCTTGCCTGAGGCCACTTAAGAGATTAAAAGTAACAATTAGGAGAACCTAAGATCCGAGGTTGCTGAACCCAAGGTTGGTCTGACCCCACTGGTCAGACACCTGGTGCCATTCCTGCTGCCTACAAAGATCCTTTGAGAGAGGCTGTTATCGGAAGCATATACATCCAGGGACCCTGCAAACATGGCAGCCAGGGACCAGCTACAAACCCAGGAACACCGGACCCCCAAGCAGTGCAAATACGTGGACTCAGACGAGCCCTGCACCTCCTCACGGAAAGGAGAGAGAGAGAACTACTCTATTTTCTGGCGTAGAAGATGACTGGGCATATAAGACGACCTTCAGCTTTTGAGAAGATTTTCCTGGGTTAAAAAGTCCAATGGAGACTGTATGCAGCACAAAAAGGAGCCAACTGAAGACACTTGCGGTCTCCGTCCGGCTCCATTGAAATGAATGGACTATGGCCGTTTTTGAGCTCTCCCCACCATATGTGGCGACTGCAGATTTTCCAATCCAGCTCGGAAGTTTCAGCACCCGCCCTATAAGACGACACCCGGCATATAAGACGACTCCTGACTTTTGAGAAGATTTTCCTGGGTTAAAAAGATGTCCTATACACCAGAAAATATGGTACATAACCAGACACCCAGAAAGAGAGATCATGGGGAGACAAAGAAACAGCCCACATATGAAAGAAAAACAGGCATCACCAGAAAAAGAAGTAAACGAAATGGAGGCAAGCAACCTGTCAGAGAAAGAATTCAGAGAAATAGCCATAAGGTGGATGAAAAGAATGGAAGACAAATTCGGCAATATGTGTAAGAACCAAGAAGAAATGAAAAAATGATGTCACTGCTATAAAGAACTCAATAGAAAGCATCAACAGTAGGCTAGAAGAAGCAGAGAATCGTATCAGTGAGCTAGAAGACAGGGTAGGAAAAAATACCCAAGCAGAGCAGCTTCTAGAAAAAAAATTTTTAAAAAGCAGGAGGAGAGCCTAAGAGAACTTTGGGACAACACAAAAAGAAACAACATCCGTGTAATAGGGGTCCCAAAAGGAGAGGAAACTGAGCAAGGAATAGAAAGCTTGTTTGAAGAAATAATGACAGAAAACTTCCCTAATATAGGGAAGAAAAAACTCACAAATCCAAGCAGCTCATAGAGTCCCAAACAAAATGAACCCCAAAAGACCAATGCCAAGGCACATCATAAATAAATTGGCAAACACCAGCGACAAAGTAAGAATCTTAAAAGCGGCCAGAGAGAGGCAGAAAATTACCTACAAAGGATCCCCCATCAGACTAGCGTCAGATTTCTCAACAGAAACTCATCAGGCAAGAAGGGAATGGAATAAAATATACCAAGTCATGCAAAGGAAGGGTCTGAATCAAAGAATACTGTACCCAGCAAGGCTATCAATCAAAATTGAGGATGAAGTCAGGAGCTTCATAGACAAAAAAAGGACTAAGGGAGTTTGTTACCACCAAACCAGCAATGCAAGAAATGTTAAAAGATCTGCTATAAAAAGAAAAGAAAAAAAAGGAAACGAAGAAGGAACACAGGGATAAAGAATAAAAATGGCGACAAACTAGTACCTATCAATAATAAATTTAAATGTCAATGGATTAAATGCCCCAATCAAAAGACATAGGGTAACTGAGTGGATAAGAAAACATGAGCCATATATCTGTTGTCTACAGGAAACCCACCTCAGAAAAAAAGATGCACACAGACTGATGGTGAAGGGATGGAAAAAGGTTTTACAGGCGAATGGAAATGAAAAAAAAAGCTGGGGTAGCAATACTTACATCTGACAAATTAGATCTCAAAGTGAAGAACATAAAAAGAGATAAGGAAGGCCACTTCATGATACTAAAGGGAGCAATCCAACAAGAAGAAATAACTCTGGTAAACGCACCCAAATACATTAAAAACCTTCTGGAGGATATCAAGGGAGAGATTAACAGCAATACAATTATAGTTGGGAACTTTAATACCCCATTATCACCACTGGACAAATCCTCTAAACAAAAAATCAGCAAAGAAACATCAATCCTAAATGACTCACTGGAAAGGATGGAATTAATTGACATCTTCAGAACACTTCACTCCAAAGCCACAGAATATACATTCTTCTCAAGTGCACATGGGTCATTCTCAAAGGTAGACCATATATTGGGTCACAGGCAAAGTCTCTTCAAATTCAAGAAGATAGAAATCATATCAAGCATCTTCTCAGATCACAATGTTATAAAACTGGAAATCAACTACAATAAAAACAATCCAAAAAAATCAAACACATGGAGACTAAATAGCATGCTATTAAAGAATGACTGGGTTACCACAGAGATCAAAGGAGAAATAATAAATATCATGGCAACAAATGACAATGAAAACAGAACAATCCAAAATCTATGGGACACAGCGAAAGCAGTCTTAAGAGAGAAGTTCATAGCTCTACAAGCTTACTTACTGCAAAGAAAAACAAGAAACAATGATAATAAATTAACCCTACAACGCAAAGATTTAGAAAGAGAGCAATAAGAAAAGCCCACTGTAAGCAGAAGGAAGGAAATAATTAAGATCAGAGCAGAAATAAACAACATAGAGACCAAAAGAACAATACAAAAGATCAACAAAACCAAGAGCTGGTTCTTTGAAAGGATAAACAAGATTGATGAACCGCTAGCCAAGTTCACCAAGAAGCAAAGAGAAAGTACCCAAATAAACAAAATCAGAAATGAAAGAGGAGAAATAACAACAGACCCCACAGAAATACAAAAGATTGTTAAAGAATACTATCAACAACTCTATTCCAACAAACTGGACAACCTGGAGGAAGTGGACATATTCCTAGAAAAATACAACCTTCCAAAACTCAATCAGAAAGAATCTAAAAATCTCAATAGGACAATAACTATGGAAGAAATTGAAGCAGTAGTCAAAAAGCTTCCAGCAAACAAAAGCCCGGGACCAGACAGCTTCACAGGGGAGTTTTACCAAACATTCAAGGGAGAACTAAACCCTAACCTCCTGAGTCTATTCAAGAGGAAGGAACACTTACAAGCTCATTCTATGAAGCCAGCATTACCCTAATACCAAAACCAGATAAAGACAACACAATGAAAGAGAATTACAGGCCAATATCCCTCATGAACATAGATGCCATAATCCTCAACAAAATCCTAGCAAATCGGATCCAGCAGTACATCAGACAGATCATACACCATGACCAGGTAGGATTTATCCCAGGGATGCAAGGATGGTACAATATCCACAAATCAATAAACGTGATACATCGCATAAACAAATTGAGAGGTAAAAACCACATAGTCATATCAATTGATGCAGAAAAAGCATTTGACAAAATCCAACACCCATTTTTGATAAAAACTCTCCACAAGGTGGGAGTAGAAGGATCATACCTCAACATAATAAAAGCCATATATGACAAACCCACAGCCAACATCATACTTAATGGGTAAAAACTAAAACCATTTCCCCTTAGAACAGGAACAAGAAAGGGATGCCCACTCTCACCACTCCTGTTTGACATAGTACTGGAAGTATTAGCCATTGTGATTAGACAAGAAGAAGAAATAAAAGGCATCCAAATTGGAAAAGAAGAAGTAAAACTGCCCTTATTCGCAGATGACACGATATTGTACATAAAAAACCCTAAAGACTCCATCAAAAAATTATTAGACTTAATAAATGAATTCGGCAAAATAGCAGGATACAAAATTAATGCCAAGAAATCTATGGCATTTCTATACACCAATAGTGAACTTACAGAAAGAGAGACTAAAAAAGCAATCCGTTACCATCACACCACAAAAATTAAGATACCTAGGAATAAACTTAACTAAAGAGGTAAAAGTCCTCTACTCAGAAAACTACAGGGCGTTGAAAAAAGAGATAGAGGAAGACATAAACAGATGGAAGAACATACCATGTTCATGAATTGGTAGAATCAATATCATTAAAATGTCCATACTACCCGAAGCAATATATAGATTCAATGCACTCCCTATTAAAATACCAACGGCATATTTCATAGACCTAGAACGAACTCTCCAAAAATTCGTCTGGAATAAAAAAAGACTCCGAATAGCCATACCAATCCTGAGAAAGTAGGTAGAATCTCAATACCAGATATCAAGCTGTATTACAAAGCCACTGTTCTCAAAATGGCCTGGTACTGGCACAAGAATAGACACATCAGTCAGTGGAATAGAATAGCGAACCCAGAAATCGATCTGAACCAATATGCTCAATATTTGACAAAGGAAGCAAGAACATACAGTGGAGTCAGGACAGTCTCTTCAATAAATGGTGCTGGGAAAATTGGACAGATACATGAAATTAGACCATCAATTTACACCATACACAAAAATAAACTCAAAATGGATAAAGGACTTAAATGTAAGATGGGAAACCATAAAAATACTAGAGGAATACAAAGGCAACAAAATCTCAGACATGCCAAAGCAATTTCTTCACCGATACAGCTTCTAGAGCATTGGAAACTAAATAGAAAATAAACAAATGGTACTACATCAAAATAAAAAGTGTCTGCACAGCAAAAGAAACCATCAGCAAAACAACAAGAAAGCCCACTGCATGGGAGAACATATTTGCCAATGTTATCACTGATAAAGGTTTAGTCTCCAACATTTATAGGGAATTCATACAACTTAACAAAAGGAAAATAAACAATCCAATCAAAAAATGGGCAAAGGACCTAAGTAGACACTTTCAAGGGGGGACATTCAGAAAGCCAAGAGACATGAAAACATGCTCAAAGTCACTAATCATCTGAGAGATGCAAATCAAAACAACAATGAGGTACTATCTCACACCTGTAAGAATGGCTATCGTCAACAAATCAACAAACGACAAGTGCTGGAGAGGATGCGGAGAAAAAGGAACCCTCGTGCACTGCTGGTGGGAATGCAGACTGGTGCAGCCACTATGGAAGACAGTATGATGTTTCCTCAAAAAACTAACAATGGAACTCCCATTTGACCTAGTGATACTACTTCTAGGGATATATTCCAAGAAGCCAGAAACACCAATCAGAAAGAATAAATGCATCCCTATGTTCATAGCAGCACAATTCACTATAGCTAAGATTTGGAAACAGTCTAAGTGCCCATCAGCAGATGAATGGATTAGAAAACTGGTACATCTACACAATGGAATACTATGCTGTTGTAAAAAAAGAAGGAATTCTTACCATTTGCAACAGCATGGATGGAACTGGAGAGCATTATGCTAAGTGAAACAAGCCAATCAATGAAAGAAAAATACCACATGACATCACTCATTTATGGATAATAAAGACCATTATAAACTGATAAACAAAAATAGATACAGAAGCAGAGCAGCATCAAACAGACTGTCAAACTACAGCAGGAAGGCTGGGGAGAGTTGGCGGGGAGGGGAAAGAGATCAACCAAAGGACTTTTATGCATCCATATAAGCATAACCAATGGACACTAAACACTTGGGGTTAGGGGAGGCCGGGGGAAGGTCAAGGGGGGGAAAGAAAGAGACATATGTACTACTCTTTGTAATATTTTATGCAATAGAAAAATAAAATTTAAAAAAATCATGTGTGTGTGTGTATATAGTTTGTTGTTTTTTTAATGTAGTGATTGGGCTTAAGTATAGTTTAAGTATAGTTGCTGGAGTCAGGCAGCAACCTAACTTGTACCTAAGTTTTGCATTTAGTAGTTGTGTGACTATGAAAGTAACATAAGGGTAAATGAGATACTTTGTGAAAACAAGTTTTACCAAATGGCAGGTAGTTAATATATGTTGCAGCATGCCTTCACTAGGTTATAAGAATGAAATATGTTTCTTGAGTTAGAAAATACCATTTTGTTCAGTGTCTAACCCAAAAGCTGGTGAGTGATAGTGCTAAGAATAGAAAGAACCAAGGTCCCAACTGGGCATTGATATGGTCCAAGTCTTTCAGGCTTCTGAATTGTCTGGGCTGTAACTTGTCAACAGGATTATACCTTCTGTATCATTGCTTGTGTGTGTGTGTGGGAGGGGGCGGGGGTGAACAGGATTTTTTGTGTGGCATGCCGCTCAAGTCAATTTCAGTGCATTAAAGTTCAGTATATGACTAATCAGAAAAAAGTGTTTCTAGGAAAATTGCTTTATTTCAACTGCTCAAAATTGTTCATTTATCTTATTTAGCAAGCAGAACGACATATCTTTTATGCTTTCTTTTTTTTTCATTGACACTCTCCTGTTAGCAAGTTTTCTGACTGATATTCATGGAGTAATTAAAGTTTACCTCAAACTGCAAAAAGGGAGTTTCTAATCCTTCTTCATCTTCCCCCAAAGGAACATTTCTCATAGCATCATGCATAAATAAATAAATACATTTAAACTCAAGCAAAGGGGGAAGGTATGTGTTTCCATTTGTTAGATTTATCCTGGAAAATAAAGTTTATTTTTTTTATTATGTGCTGAATTCAAATGCACTAATTTGTGATATGTTTTTATAACAGATAAGATTCACAGTACTGGAATGTGTACCTGGATACTGTCTTTTTAAATTACAGCTTCTTTCTGTAGAATGGGTGTATTAATTGATTAATTGAGGTAGTTTACTTGGCATCCACAGCAAATATCTCTTCTGATATTCTATAAATATTGAAATTGTCATTTTTCTTCACTAACCTATAATAGTTTTTAAAGTCACCTTAGTTTTTTTTTTTAATTAATGTGTGTATTTTTAAAAACAGAAGTAAGACCTTTACATAATTCAAAAGATACAGAAAGGTTTACGGAGTTTTCTTTTATTTGTGTCCCCAGTTATCCAGTTACCCTTTTTAGAAGCAAAGAATTAGTTTCCCTTTTAGGATCCTTCGTGGAAGTCACACAACAATTCCATGTATATTTTATTAGACAAAATTGAATCACACCAGCCACAGAAAAGAAGGAAAAATAGTATTTTAGCATTGCTGCCTTTGAAAAAAAATGCAGTTCTACTCCTAGGAAAAGGAGTAGAACATACAATTAGATGGCAACTGGATATCTTTGCCTAGGATTGTTCTGATTTATACTCACCAACAATGTATGAAAGTATAATTTTAGAGTATTATTATGTTATTACTTTTTACCAAACATGCGTAATTGAATTTGTATAAGTTAAAGTACTTGATGTTTTTTGACTTTAGAATCTAATTCCTGCACAAGGTGTGACTCTAATGAAGTTAGAAAGGCCTTGTTTACATTTATATCCCATTAAAAATGAGAGTTAGTCTGATCCTGAGCGTAGCTGCAAACAAAATACTTATTATAAGGATTATGATTGAGTCTTGTATTTAGGCAGGCAAAATAAATGAATTTTCACAGAGATAAAAAAGTGAACCACCTTACATTTATGGGCACCCCATTTCTAGCATGCCTAGAGTTTATAACTTAGAAATTATCTGAGTTTATTATTTTAACCATATGTAGAACCCCTATATGTACCAAATGAGAGATAGTTTGGGAAGAGTGGGTCAGAGATGAATTACAGCTATCTAGGCATTAACAAGTGGTATTTGAAGTGAACTTGGAAAGATAGATTTGGTTATACCTTGGTTCTTTTGTTTGTTTTATACTCATATCCTCAATATCAAAGATACTGCAGAAATGCTAACTATTCACCATATTGTTACAGAGAGAAATGTAAATCAGAAAAGGAGATCATTCATCATCTCATCATCTCATATTTCAGCTCATGCAAGGAGTAGATGGGACTGTGCTGTCACTGGGAAACAGATGTGTAAGGCCATGTAGGCATATTTGAGGAATAACTATGGCAGTGGGTAGCATATGTGTAGAGAAGGGAGCTAAATCTAAAAACAGAGATTGGGCTGTGAGTGTTAGCATTTTTGTTTTCAAAGTTTTTAAACAAGAAAGTTTTGCCCTAACAGGTTTGGCTCAATGGATAGAGCATCGGCCTGCGGACTCAAGGATCCCTGGTTTGATTCCAGTCAAGGGCATGTACCTTGGTTGGGGGCACATCCCCAGTGGGGAGTGTGCAGGAGGCAGCTGATAGATGTTTCTCTCTCATCGATGTTTCTAATTCTCTATCCCTCTCCCTTCTTCTCTGTAGAAAATCAATAAAATATATATATTTTTTAAAAGTTTTGTTTGCATTAGATAAATATATTAGGCAGATGGTTAGAGTGGATGATGTCTAAGATTCCTTTTGGTATTATGAGTTTATAACCCACGATGAGATTAGGCATTGGACATGTCACCTTTGTGGTGTCAGCTCAAGAGATTTAGTCGTCGTTCAAGGTTTTAGCTTAATAAAGTGAATGAGGTCACCAAGGAAGAAGAATTAGAGTATGCCCACTTCAAGGAAGTGGTATCTTCTCCCTTTTTTCTCCCCTTAGAATTGAATTTGAAGGAATCTAGTCGGTTTTGGGTTTAGAGCTTATTGAGATTTACTGGTTGCATCCATGTGATTCAGCATGTTATTCTGTCCTGTTTCCTGTTCATTGTTAGTTGGATCTAGAGGCTTGTTTACATTTGTGTGTGTGGTGTGTGTGTTGTTATTTTTTTCTTTTTTTCATGTGTAAGCATGACTGCTTCGCTAGGTAGTGGTGTGTACTTAATCAGGAGGCATATATATTAAATTGCCTTTTCTTTTGTGATATTAGTAAACATTGTTGATTAATGCCTTAGACCTATTGATTCTTTAAGGTTTGCAAAATGGTGATATTCTCCTTCTACCATTCCCTCTTAGCTAAAATGCTTCTTTAAAGTGAAACTTCACCTGTGATTACATTTGGTAGGTATTTTTAAATAGGAAAGGTAGGATAAATCCATGATTTATTCCCTTTATCCATTTAAAAAATAATAAATTGGTTCATCAACATTCTATATCAGTGACCAGTTAATACTATTAACATGGATTTAAATATATATGATATTTTTATTTCATTGCAATCACAGTCAAACCTCATTTCTTGAATATCTCCCATCTTCTATAATATCTGTAATAATAAAAGCATAATATGCAAATTGACCAAACGACTGACAGCAGAACGACTGCCTAAACGACCTTCTAGATCACCACTCTATGACATGCACTGGCACCAGGCCAGCCAAGACGGGTTCAATGCGATTGGTCAGGGGGCCCCGCCATTGCCCCACAATCACTCCAAAGAGGGAGGTCCAGGCCACCATCTGGTGGGGCGATCGATAGGCGGGAGGGGCGAGGGGCTCCATGATCACCCCAAAGACGGAGGCCCAGGCGGTGCTGTGGTGGGTGGGTAGGGTCTCCCTCTGCGGGGTGATCGATCTGGGGACTCCTGCGATCAATTGCCCCACAGAGGGAAGTCCAGGTTAGCCAATTGATTGCTCCCCATGCCTGGTTCCCACAGAGGGAGGCAACCAGTGGTGGGGGGTGGGGACAGCGCTGCACAGATGGCAAGCAGTGGTAGCAGTGGGGGCAAAGCCAGGCCTAGAGACCCTACCCGAGGGATCCCAGATCGCGAGAGGGCGCAGGCTGGGCTGAGGGACACCCCTCCCCCATGCACAAATTTTGTGCACTGGGCCTCTAGTCTCAAAATAATTTGGTTCAAAACCAAGTTGTTCACAGAAAAAATGTCTCGATTGTCAACCAAAAGTTCAGTTTTCAACCTGACAGCCCTTTCATGCTGATACCTCAGCATGACAAAAAGTGTCTCTTAGGCAACAAAGCAGAGAATGCTTTTGTTGTTGGTGACAATTAGCACAATTTTAAAACATAAAGAGGCCATCCAGAGTGCTAAGGATGTGAAAGTGCTCACAAAACAGCAATCAAAGGCAATTGAATAGGTAGAAAAATTGTTGTTGATTGGATAAACTGATTTTGAGATAAGTTCTATAAGATTTTCAGATAAATTCTCCCAGTTGGTAACTTGTCTTTATTTTCTTGTGTCTTTTGAAGATCAGAATATCTTAATTTCAGTGACTTCAATTTATCCGTTTTTTAATGTGGATCATGAGTATTTTTATGATTCCATTTTATCTCATTGGCTTTTTAAACTATAACTCTTTGCTTTGTTATTTTAGTAGTTGCTTTAAGATTTATTGTATACATCTTTAAATCATCATAGTGTACCTTCAGTTGCTATTATATACTACATCATCTCTTGCACAAGAGCCTTATTAGTAGTCTACTCCCATTTTGCCCCTCTGGCCTTTGTGCTCTTACTGTTATACATTTTACTTCTACATATTATTTTTTAAACCCCACACTACATTGTTGTTATATTGGTTCATATAGTCAATTATCTTCTTTTGTTTGTTAATCCTCACCTGAGGATATTTTTTCATTGATTTTTTTTTTTTTTTTTAGGGAGAGTGTAAGAGAGAAAGACAGAAACATTAATGTGAGAGAAACACATCTATTGGTTGCCTCCTATAAGATCCCTGACCAGGGCCCAAGGGGGTGTGGGGAGGGCCTGCAACCAAGGTATGGTCAAGAACAAAATTCAACCCCGGGACCCTTTGGTCCGCAAGCTGATGCTCTATCGACTGAGCCAAACTGGCTAGGGCTAGTCAATTATCTTTTAAAGAAGTTTAAATAGTACTAAAAAGTCCTCATATTTATGTATGCTATTATTCCCATGCTCTTCATTCCTTTGTGTAGATCCAGGTTTTTGTCTGGTATTTTCCTTCAGTTTATGGACTTCTTTACCACCTCTTAACAGTGCAAGTCTGCTGGTAATGCATTCTTTCAGCTTTTGCATATCTGAAAAAGCCTTTATTTTATCTTCAGTTTTAAAAGTTATTTTTGTTGGATATGGAATTCTAGGGTAACAACTTTTTTTATTTGAGTACTTTAAGGATGTTGCTCTATTGTTTTCTAGATTTCATTGTTTTCCATGAGAAATCTGCTATAACCTTATCTTTGTTCTTTTGTATGTAATATGTCTATTCTCTGCTTTTAAGATTTTTCTTTTTATTAATGGTTTAAAGCAAAATTTTTCAGTTTTATTGAAATAATTTATAAATAGCACTGTATAAGTTTAAAATATATAATTTAATGACGACATATACATTGTGAAATGATTACCACATTAACACTCCTCATCTCATATAGATACAGAAATAAAGAAGAAAGGAAAATGGTTTTTTCCCTTGTGATGAGAATTTTTAAGATACTCTTAGTTTTCAAATATACCACATAGCTGTGTTAACGACAGTTATCATGTACATCACACTGTCAGTACTTACTTATAACAGAAAATGTGTACCTTTGACCACTTGCATCCAATTCCCCACCCCACTCCCCACCTGGCTTTAAGCAATTTGAATATGATGTGTTTTGGTATAATTTTCTTCATGTTTCTTCTTCATTGAACTTCTTGGATCTGTGGATTTATGGTGATATTTATATAGTGGAATGGTGTGCTATCCATAAAGTGAGTTAATTAGATCTAGATGGATCAACATGGATAAATTTTAAAAGCGAGGCTGATTTTGGAGGAAATCAAGTTATATGGAAAAGCTTAGATTTGTGTGATGCCACTTATGTAATTTTTAAAAAATAGTCATATGCTTTTATGGATACAGTAATAAGTATCAAAAAATTTTAAGTATGAATATCAAGGATTCACTCTAGACTCAGCATAATAGTTAACGCCAGGGAGAGATCGAAGGACAAGCAGTCTATTGATGCATCGATAGCATTTAATGTCTTAATAGAAGGTATCTGAAGCAGATGTGGAAAACATTTTATCTGGGCAGTTAAGTACCAGAGTGTCTCATTTCTGTGTTTACAGAAATATATCATCACTGATTTGAACAAATGTCAATATAGTTCTTATAACTTCTGTGGCTTTGTTTTATTAAAATAACAGATTCCGCAAATGTCATACAAGTGGTAAATTACATTTCAGTAATCTGAGCCACCTATTTCCTAATAGTCTCCTTTAAAAAATAATAACTAAAATTATCATAGTACTCTGTAAAATGGGACTGTTTTGTGGGGCCATTCCTTTTCCTGTAGGAAGACCCTAGTTGATTTCACTTTGAGGTGTCCCGGAAAACACATGGCAAAGTTTTACGGTATTTAATCCAAGTAAAACAGATCATGCTGGGTCATGTCCCCTTCTTGGTCTTCCTTCTTCTCTCCCCTCCCCCATCCCCCCCCCCCCCGCAAAGTAATGTGCTTATTTTATTTTTTACATATATTTTATTGATTTTTTTACAGAGAGAAAGGGAAAGGGATAGAGAGTTAGAAACATCGATGAGAGAGAAGCATTGATCAGCTGCCTCCTGCACACTCTTCACTGGGGATGTGCCCACAACCAAGGTACATGCCCTTGACCGGAATCAAACCCGGGACCCTTGAGTCCATAGGCCAACGCTCTATCCACTGAGCCAAACCAGCTAGGGCTAATGTGCTTATTAAATATCTTCCAAAATAAAAAGTCTTTGTCATGCTGGTATCAGATTTTTTTTTTCTTTTGATAACTAGCCTATCTTTTATGTCCTGAATGCCATCTTATCGTCTTTTGAAATGTTGACAGGTAGGTGCCCCTTGTTGAACAAGAAAGACCTAGAAATCATTAAACTAACAATATACAAGTGTCTCTTAAATGTGCTGCCAAAAGCAAAAGCTCTTTGGATTGATGACATGCAACACCTGCACAGTGGCTTTTCTTTCCCATTTTTAAAGTAAAATGTTCCTCTGTCAGGACCAACTTTTCTTTGGTCTCATGCTTCCAGTCGTAATGCATTAAGATTGATTTGTTGCCCAGCCGGCCTGGCTCAGTGGTTGAGTGTCGCCCTGTGAACCAAGAGGTCACAGTTCATTTCAGATCAGGGCACATGCCTGGGTTGCAGGCTTGACCCCTAGTGTGGGGAGTGCAAGAGACAGCTCATCATTGATGTTTCCATCTCTTTCTCCCTCTCCCTTCCTCTCTGAAATCAATAAAAATATATATTTTTAAAAAAGATTGGTGTGTTGCTCATAACTTTAAAAAGGTAGTTGGAGAAGAGAAGGAGAGTGGAGGGTAAGGGAATGGAAAGGCTTATCAGGATTTCTGTCTTAGGAAAAGAATTTAGATTGTTGAAATGTAAAATTAGCAGTTTCAGAAAATTTATGGATAGACATATTTCCTTACAACAAATAAAAACAAATCTAGAACATTTACTTAGTATGTGGTAATTCTTCTATTTGGTGTTATTTATTTTTATCTTTAGAGGAAGCTATAGTTTGCATGGGAATTTTCTCATTCCCATTAACTATTTACATATTTTGGAACTATATTTTAGGATTTCTCTTTTCCTTATTAAGGGTATTTTATCCTCAAGTCAGTGAACAATCTATATTAGAAAAAAAAACCAGTGGTCGGATTGCTGGAATGACCAAACAACTAGTCACGAGGAGCACCTCTTGGGCCCTCCTCACATCCCACCCCACACTCCACTCTGCCACCCCCAGGGCCCTGGCAGCGTCCGTGGAGCGTGTGAGGTGTGGCAGGGTGACGGACATGGCCCTGATGGCAGGCTAGGCCTAGGGGACCCTACATGCACACAATTTAATCATGCGCTGGGCTTCTAGTATTTTATAAAATTTCTTGTTTTCTAACCAGACTTACATTAGTAGAGCCCTTCTTTTCAACAAGTACCTACTATGTAACAATTGGCAAAGAGATAAAAGTTAAACAAAACAGACTGCCCTGTCTTATATAGAAATAGCTAAGTAATGAAATGGTTTGGCTTTTGTTACATATTTTAAGTTTTCCTAAATCAGATTTCTGAGATGCTCTCTCAACTAACAAATAATAACTGGCCCCTAAGGCAGTTGGAGGGGTGGGGGAGAGGGGATAGAAGAGAACCTATACTAATGAAACAAAGGGCTTTAGTTTGTTTGAAATATTCTTGTGACTAGATGCTGGAAAAATATACAATGAGTTTCTTAAATAAAATTTTGGCTCTGAAATACATACATACTTAATGAAACCAAGATAGAATGCTTTTGAAGTAGGCTGATCGATATATAATAGCATTCCCAAAAATAGAGTTTTTGTGGGCGGTCCCCATTAACTCTACCTTTATGTCCCACCTTTAATTTACTCTAAAGGCATATCAAGAAGTGTGATTTACAGTAGAAAGGAGAATTCTGTGAAAGATAATTGGTGTCAAAGGGATCCATAGAAAGATATATAGAGAGAATTATAATTGCTGCTTCATAGAACTTCAGAGTTCAGAGAGAGCAACCTGGCCAGGGAGACTCAGTTGGTTGGAGAGTCATCCCCGGACACTGAAAGGTCACGGGTTCTGTTCCCGGTCAGGGCACATATACTCAGGTTGCGGGTTGGGAGAGAGCATACAGGAGGCAACCAGTCATTGTTTCTCTCTCTCTCTTCCTCTCTCCCTTCCTCTCTCTCTCTCTATAAAATCATTTTTTTTAAAAAAAGAACACATTCTGTAGTGTACAACAGACTTTAATCCAATCCCAGTTCTGCCATTTATTTCCTGTGACCCAAGACAAATTTGTTAACTTCTCTATGCATCAATTTTCCTTTTTGAAAAATGAAGGTAACAATCATGCCATGAAATTGCACATCAAAGGCTCTCACTATTCATTTATTTCATTTGTTCAGCTAATTTATTGATGTTGTACTAGACTCTTTAATGCTTTCTGCTAGTGTTAATAATTGATGAACATTGTGTCAGGCTTTATTCAGCTGTTAGACTGCCTAAGTCAGCATATGGTCTACATTACAATACATTAGAATTTCAACCTAACATCTTTGAAAAGAGAATGACAAGAAAGATTGCAAACCAAAAATGACTATTGTTCAGTAACAATGATAGCAGAAAGAAGCTGCAATATTTTTACTAGAATATGATAGATTCATAAGTTTGCCAGTAGCAGTTATATTCTTATGAAACGATGTGAACAAGTAAAATGATTTGTTTTTGTTTATGTAAGGTGAAATTAAGCTCTTTGAAAAAGCTACAATTTTCACAACTTCCTAAGGTTTGCTATATAGGGAATGGTTAGAATCTTTCTTCAAATTTCTGAAGAAAAACACCATCAAAACCAAAGTAGTTTCAAAACTAAGATGTTTGAAAATTGATGTCCAATTGTTTCTGTCTGTACTAGGAACCTAAAAGCAAGAACATATTTCAGTAATGCCACTTTTTTTCTTTTGCACCTTTGAAATGACCATGGATATATATATTTGTAAATACCTAGTGCATTGTTAACCCAGCTATCATCACTTGTCCTTTCTTGACTGGGTCCAACACTTACATACCAGAAAGGAAGGGTGTTCATCCATCCCCAGTAATTTATAATATAAGGCCAGTAATGAAAAGATTAAGTATCTGAAAAGGATTATTTTAAACACTGCCAACTCCTAGGGGCACCTTACAGTGTTTGTGATCTGTGAGGGGAAGAGAAGGAGAGATGAAAGCTAATATTTCTATACAGGTGAAAAATGAGCATCTACTAAAGGTTGGTATAAGAATTGAATCTTACAGAAGTTCAACTCAAACTATAGCAAGACTTGTTAGCTCATGTGACCAGACCTCAAGATGGATAGAAGTAAAACTAGTCTTGGGTATTTTTGAAATGTAAGAGTTGGATATTATTAGGATTTTTGTCTCCTTTATCTTTCTCTGCAAATTGTGATTGCTTTCTCCACATAGCAAAGGTAGCTCTCAGTACACATCCTAATAGCTCTTTAACCAAAGAACGGGGACTTCTCCCAACTCCAATTTTTTAATTTCCCAAGAAGTCTTTTTGGGTAGTGAGAGCCATGATCTGCTTATCAGAATAAGATAAGAAAGAACACTGGGAATGCACAAATTATAGCCATTGGGAACCTCATGTGGAAAATTTTGCTGTGTGTGCTAGGAAAGAAGAGACTTGAGTTTTACTTATGGTGCTGTTAAATGACACACCATATTACCTGCCTCCCTATCCTAGTCCTCCTGTTTTTATCTTCCTCACTCTCTTAAGCAGTATAGTAACCCTCCAACTACGAGGGTAGTCAACTTGGACAGTGGCCTGGACCCTAGGGAAGAGTGCTGACCATTGTTCATGGCATTATATCCGCTTCATTCTATTAGATTAGTAGCTTCTACATGGGATGGAAATTATTTTACTAATTCCCCCCCCACACACACACACAGTTGTGAAAGAAATTAAGAGCTCTTTGGAAAAGAAGCATCTCTCATTTAGAGAGTCAAGGATCCTCCTTCTCAGGATTGTAGTATAATTGTATCCTCCAATCTTTAGGGGTTTTATTATAAAAAAGCTGCCAGTAAAATTCACTTCTTGATCAGAATATAAAGTATCAACGTGATTCCATATTTTCTATAGTTCAAATAATAGAGTTGAAGTGATTATCCCATTAAGCATCCCTTTCCCACCTGCTTCCCTGGGTTACATCAATTCTTAGGGTTGCATTTAAAAACTACATCAATAGTACAGCCAGATGGCATTTCTGACACTCACTATAAGCCAGGATTTCCTGGAATAGCTGGCTCAAACAGAAAAGTCATCCTTCCCCAAGTATGTTCCTGTCCTTTTCTCTTGGTTGTATGGTCTGTTGCAGTTATCTTAAAACCGTAAAACTAAAATGGAGAATTTAACTTCTCCAAAATTTCCCATGTTTTTTTTACAACTCTCTCTCATAAATGAAGTATAGTTGCACATTCATGTTGATGCCTTACTTATTACATAACTAGGGGCCCGGTGCACAAAAATTTGTGCACTCGGGGTGGAGGGAGTCCCTCAGCCCGGCCTGTGCCCTCTCACAGTCTGGGACCCCTCAGTGGATGTCCTATGATAACCCCAGTCTGCCAGGCGCCTTTTGTGTGTGTGTGTGTATGTGTGTGTGTCACCACTGGGGACCTGCCCCCAGCCACATCTGAGGCTCAGAGCAGTCTTCCGGTGTGTGTCTACCTGCCGGGGGCCTGCCCCCAGGCACACTGTGGAGGCTTGGAGCAGGCACCCCCTCTATGTTGATCTCTCAGACTCTTGCCCTCCCCTGCATGTTGTTCTCTTTTTTGAGCTGTGGCCAGGGCTGGGTGCTGTCTGCCTCCCAAGCTTGCCTACTACCCATCTTCCTCCAGCCACCAGAAAGCAGGGAAAACCCTGCCTCGTGGTCAGGCCAGCCTTTTCCTGCTCCCTGATCCCCGGAAGGGACCTGGTAAGCTGCCAAGCAGGCCGCCAACTCTTTCCCACTCACCCATCCCCTGCTGCCTTCCTTTCCCCCTTCCCGGTGCCGCCAAGGGGTCTGGGGAGCTGCCAAGCAGGAT
>PVJC01004271.1:0-57599 GCA_004026665.1 Murina feae
GGCTGCCGACCCCCTGCCACCTCCTACCCGCTCCCTGATGCTCTGCAAAGGGCCTGGGAAGCCCACCAAGCAGGCTGCTGACCCCCTGCTGCCTCTTTCCCGCTCCCTGATGCCCCTCCAAGGGCCTGGACAGCTGCCAAGCAGGCCACCGACCCCCTGCCACCTCCTACCCGCTCCCCGATGCTCTGCAAAGGGTCTGGGAAGCCCATCAAGCAGGCTGCCAACCCCCTGCCACCTTCTACCCACTCCCCGATGCTCTGCAAAGGGTCTGGGAAGCCCACCAAGCAGGCTGCTGACCCCCTGCCACCTCTTACCCACTCCCCGATGCTCTGCAAAGGGCCTGGGAAGCCCACCAAGCAGGCTGCCGACCCCCTGCCACCTCTTACCCGCTTCCCGGTGCCCTCCAACCCTGCCGCCTGTTTCCCACTCACAGGTCCTGGGTCCTGCGCTGTCCTGCCCTGCAGCCGCTCTGTGCACTCGGGAGGTCCCTCAGCCCGGCCTGTGCCCTCTCATAGTCTGGGACCCCTCGGGGGATGTCCACCTGCTGGCGTGCCTGACCAGCCTGGGTGAGGGGCTTTAAGGCTGCCCACAGCTCCCATTGACCCAACATTCCAGCAAGGCTGGCTGGACGCAAGTTTCTGCGGTTTCTCTCCTATAATTGATGCTGTTCCTTTAAGGCCTGAGGTTATCTTCTATAATTGATACACTGTTCCTTTAAGGCGGCCTTCTAACTACTAACGAAGCCTCCTCTCTGCTTCACCTCGCAGTGTCTATAATGAAACAATTGTTACTTTTACTGGTGAGGCCCGGGCTGCTCTTTCCTTCAGCTCCCGAGGATTCTATGATTGTTATATTGTTTCAAATCTGTGTTTCGCTAGAGCCAGTTTAAGCGGAGCTGAGCTGAGTGGGCGCAACTTCACTTTCGCTCCTGCCACAATGGAAACAGCCATTTACTCAGGTCCGTGAGTGGCGGCCTCCATGTTGGCTGGGCTAATTTGCATACAGCCGCTCTGATTGGCTGGTGGGCGTGGCTTACCCGTCTCGGAGAAACGGTTAATTTTACTATTTCGCTTTTATTAGTTTAGATATACACACACACATATATATATATACACACACACACACATATATACGTATATAGTAGAATTGGAGTGAGAGACATCTTAGAAGTACTGTATACATAATGATACATATAATATATTCTAATTTTAATATATACATAATATGTATACATATATATACAAAATATATATGTATACTAGATATTTTTATTTTCTTTTGTGACACAAATACAATAATGTGTTAATAATGGTAGATTTATAGAAGATTCTGTTTTCTTTGTGCTTTTTATATTCTTCAGTTTTATAGATTCAAATGCAAATGTTGCTTTCAAATAAAAAATCAGTGTGTATATTAGCACAACAGAGATGAGTTTAGACTTACCAGGATAAACTGGCATATCGAGAGTGAGGGAGGAAGACCATGAAAGATGTGTGCAAGAACTGATCCCAGGCAAGTCAACTGTCAGCTATCAGCCAGAATGTCCCGCATTCAATGGGCCAGTCAGCTTCAGTCTCCTAAAAAATTTTAACACTTGCTTTCTTCCAGACATTAAACTAGGTGCAGAGGAATCAAAGCTGAACAGAGCATCCATTTCCTCAAGGAGCTCAGAACAGGGAGGAGAGAAATACAGCCACAAAGAACCACCCAAACAATAAACTGAAGTGGGACCGCAGGCAGGTGTCGCCCAGGAGCTCCCTAAGGGATCCATTCATTTCTGTTGGAGTGGGGGCATTGCAGGAGGCATCACAAAGGAGGTGATGCTCAGTGGACTGGAGTGGTGAGTTTGGAAAGTGCAATCAGTAGGAGCTGTGGTTTTGAGCAGACATGTAAATTGCTCCTAATCAAATATCAGCAAGAGCAATCAACCCAGAGTAAGGAAAGTCAAAAGGGACAAAGAAGTCCTACTTCAGAAGAGTATCTTGATCTCAGATCAGAGCGCCTGGTTTCATAAAGCAATTTGTGGATGTAAAGTTTGATGGTCAGAGACATAAGTTCAAGTGCTAGCTCTGCCCCTTACCAGCTGGGTAATCTTGGGCAAAACACTAAAATGCCTGCCCTCCATTCACTTTCTCATTCATCTAATAGTTATAATAATACTTTGCAAAACTGTTGTGAGCATAAAATGAGATAATGCAAGTAAGAGACTTTAAGTGACATTAAAATAGTGGGGATGAATAAATTGTCATGGTTTTAACATAATAGAGAATATTTTGAATAATTATAGTTTAGTTTTTAACATTTATATTTAAACACTGATAGTTTAAAAATCAACTGTATATGTAACACCAATTCTGCATGAGTTCATCACTTGATTGGCTTCATTTATTTTTTCAGAGCCCTAAACGTATTACTAATGCAAGTGCATCAAGCTATAAAAAGAGCTAACCATTTTTTTTCTGAAATAACATGATCTTTATTTCTTGAGACACTTTGTACAAACATTAAACTGAACATAACTGCATAAAAATGAAATGGAGGCTCATAATTGCAAACTGTTTCCGTGTCCGAAGAAGATTTAACCACCTCCCAGGGCTGAATTGCTCCTGGTTACAGCTCTGGATCAAGCTATAAAAGTATATCACTTAGCCTCCGCCTGTCTGCAGGTGCAGCGCGCCAGCGGAGAGCAGACAGCTGCGGCCCTCCTCCAGAAGAGTGAGGCCAGAAGCCACTGAAGTAGCTTTGAGTGGGGAGGGAGCTTGGGGAAGGGCTGTGCTCAACCTTCTCTTCTTTCTTTCTTCCCGCTTAACCCTTTCCACCTCGAACTCCCACTGCTCCTTCTTCTAGAGAAATAAGATTTTTGGCTTTTTCTCTCTGTTTTTAAAGGAGCGATTTACTCAGGCTAACTGAAAGGCTTAAATGTCCTCTTGTCATGGCTCTTGATAAACCTTCTGTTTAGCTTGTTGAGGGGAGTTTTAGCTGAATCACCCCCAACAATGAGGAAGCCCTACTGTAACATGGAGGCCCTTGAAGGACCTCTTCCAACCAGAGCTGCCACTGGAAACCAAAGACCAGACGCCCATCCATTCACCTATTCCTCTCCCCGACCCAAAACTCGGGTTTAATGAATCCAAAATTTTGTTTTGTCCAATCAAACTAACAAGATATAATAATGGAACATGCATGACTGAGTTGAAGACTACATCCCTCAGCTGGAGAAAATGAGCCCACTCAGCTTTGAAAAAAGAAAAGGCTGGGTTTGTGGCTGTTTTTGAAGACATGGCACCCTTGTGGTGCTTTTGTCTGGACCGAGGAAGCTTTGCTTCCTACTTTTGTTCTGTCTATAAGCAGTGCCAGTTCTCACTTTACTCAATACCAGAATAATAGTGTTCCACCACGCCAAGGAAACGTGATTCTAGCTCCTCCTAGTAATGTTCAGCGTGTTCAATGTCAACTGCTCTCCTCTATTTCATGTATGTGTGTGTAAGGTGTTATTCCTGCCAAACTGGGGAAGTACAGTCTACGGATTCTGACAATAAAAACAAAAAAAAAATTTCTGACATTTGTGTGAACTTTACAAACTTTACAAACAAAAAAACCCATGCACCTTTTTACCCTCTCCAGTGTTCCTTCAACTAACTACTTTTATACTGGCCATACGCATTAGTTAATTGGTTGGTAGCATATTTCTTGAAATGTCATCTATCTTCTTTGATCTTATTTCAATCACAGATAATTCCAGCATAAATTCTAAACTATACAATAGTTGAGATCCAAGAGAAAATACAATTCACCATATAGCTCTAAAATTGTCCTACACATTTGAAATATTAACTCGCCTTAACATTAAAATCATCCTTTTTTAATAGCTTATCTAATCATATTTATATAGGCTTTTGGAAGTTCACCATTCACTAGAAAATCATAACAAAAAGTTACCTCTTTTATTTTTTAAGCCTTACCAGAGGATATGTTTATTGATTTTAGAGAGAGGGGAAAGGAGAGAATGAGAGAGAGAGAGAGAGAGAAACACTGATTGGTTGCCTTCTGTATGCTCCCTGACCAGGAATCAAACCCGAAACCTTTTGTTGCAAGGCATGACACTCCCACTCACTGATCCACACCTGCCAGGGCTTACCTTTTTGGTATATTAATTGAGAACACGAGAATGGGAAGATATTCAGATAATAATGAGCTTTTAACATTTTTGTGTGTGTACATGGTGTGTGTGCTTTGTTTTGCTTTTATAAATGAGTAATATAACCAGAAGACTATTTCTGAAAACATTGTTTTGATTACAGTGCATAGGATGTCTTAGGGAGGGTTATCAATGACTGCTGAAAGAGTCCAGATCTGAGAACACAGATGCTTAAACCTGAGTGGTAGTTTGGGGAATGAAAAAAGCAGAGATGGACGTGTGAGATATTTAGAAGGAAGAATAAATAAGACTTTGTAAAGAGCTGAATGGAGGGATGGGGCAAACCAAAGAGTATTTTTAAGCTTAGGAAACTGGAGTTACTCCATTTGGGGAAAGAACGAGGGACTTAGTAGAAAGAGACATAATAATCGCAAGGGTTTGGCTAGTAAGTTGAATAAAATACCCAATCATCAGTTACAAGCGGGGCCTGCAGCCTGTGATGCCTGTAGACCTCTTGTGGACCAAGGCTGTTGGAATTCTTCAAATCCTCAGCACAGGCCCAGGCCAAGCACAGCTTGTGCTCCCTGTGGGGCCTGGCTATTGGCTGACCTGTCCACTGCATAGAGATTTGGGGTCAACTTTACAAAGAAAATAAAGCTGTGGGTGAGAACGAGTAACAGGGTAGGTGCAAAGAAAGAAACTAAGGAGACAAAGTCTTGAGAAACAAATACATTGAAGAGCTAGAGGGAAAAAAGCAACCAATAACAGAGACAAGGCAGGTTAGTAAAAAATTAAACAGAAACAGAGAGAAAGGAAAGAATGGAAGGACAAACAAAAGCAGAAGGAGAGGAACAGGGAGGAGAGAGGCTACTTGTTATTAATTTGACTGTGTGTATAGATACATACACTCAGTGAGCAGGTGGAGGCAAAAATTAAAAAGTTACATTTTGTGAACAAAAATAAAAAGGATTAAAATGTTTCCTTAATAACTTAAAGTAAATAAGTGAATTGTTCCTGTCAATTTGATTCATCTTTTGCATGTGGCTACTCAATAAGTGTTAATTGAATTAAATTAATAGCATTTGCTCAATGGTAATAAAAATTTAATTAACTGTCTGTCTTTTCTGATATTTAAGTGCATGTCCATTGGTTCTGAAATTGCTTCTAGCCCAAACATAAATTTTCTATTCTACTGACTTTTAAGATACACTTACTTTTTTTCCCTGAGAAACACAGTTAAGCTTCTAATTTTTGTCCTAATGTTGGTGTTTTTTTCTGTTGAAAAAAAATATTTTTCCTACATTAATGTCAAGATCTATCTATAACATCCCAAATATAGTTTCACATGTTCCTTATTTGATTCCAAAATAGTTTTCTCTGCAGAAGAAGTGATACCATTTTGATGTGATTCTCCTTTTAGCTTATGCTACTTTATAATACTTTGTGTCCAATGTCAAATATCATCATGAAAGACGAAATCTGGGGAAATTATTGTTAGCATTGCTTCTATAAAAGACAGAAGATGTCATTTACATTCGCCCAGAAACTGCGCCTCCCTTCAGATGTCAGCTTCTGGGCTGAACAGACTGGGCTCTGACACGTGTGTGTGTCAGATGACTTTCTAATGAGCAACAGATAGTTCCCACTAGGAAATGAAAAAAATAAAAATATAAACAGAGACATAGAATTAAAATAACTTTATGAATGGCAGCTTAAGTTCTCCATAAAATTCTCTCAGTACAAGCCCAGGACCTCCAAATGGTTGCTGTACTTAAAATTGTCACAAAATTAAAAAGAGAATCGTGTACCACTTGGCTATATACCGTCTTCTCTGCATGTTCTTATATTTCAGTAACCTCTATCCAACTTTTTTTGTTGTTACTGAATTACTTTGTGTGAAAGCAATTTGAATTCCATGCAGCCTGACTACGTGTGATCATTTGGACTGATGGTGAACTACATCTGTAAGGGAAGAGCTGCTGCACTATTCATACTTACCAGTGCCCTTACCTATTAGCTCTTTCTGAGCTGCCCTTCCTGCGCCTTGGAAAACCACTGTGCCTGCAGGGGAGGGAGGGAATGGGGGGCAGAACTCCCACTTGCTGGGAGCCAGCCTGGCATTGCTAAGGCTGTTCTGGGAAAGGCGTGTCAGTAGGCTGTTTGCAAGGCTTCATTTTGAGTCATGACACATCATTGGATTCAGGGTGAGGAGGGTTTTGCTGATGTGCAGTCTTTACAGCTAGGAAGCGAGACAAAAGCTACAAACAAATCAAAGCAAAGCTTTTGGAATCCATCAGGCCTGGGTTCAAATCCCAGTTCCACCATTTGCTAAGGTGAATCTTCGGGCAATTTATAAACTATCTGAGCCTTAGTTATACTCGTTCAGCCATTAACTAGAGACACCAATTCATATTTTTGCCACCTGTTCGGAGAGGCTGACAATATCGACCTCCTAGAGTTTTTGTTAAGTAAGTTATACGGGGTGAGGCAAATGTAGGTTTATAGTTATTCATATGGAAAATACTACAATAAGTAATGAATAATAATACAAGAATAAACTGTTTCACATACTTACAACTGTAAACCTACTTTTGCTCCACTCTGTATAAGTGGTAGCAGAGAGCTTGACCTAAATGCAGGCAACTGCATGTCTTGTATGTAAGCAGTGATTTGGTTTGCAACCTGGGTGATTTGCTCTACAGGGAATACTTGGCAATATCTAGAGACATTTTTGTTTGTCACAACCTAGGGTGATGGGTGCTACTGGCATCAAGCAGAGGACAGGGATGCTGTTAAACTTCCTGCAATCTCCCCATCATGAACAGTCATCTGACCCAAAATATCAAGTGTTCCAAGTGCTCTAAGGACTAATTTACATGGCTATGTTTGTGATATTAGCTGGTCACTAGACATTTTGGTGCCCAAGTAAGAAAAATCAATTATTTTTAACATTATCATCTTTATATCATTAATTTGGTGAATCTCTCTTGGGTTAGAGAAAGCCAAGAGGTTCTCAATCTGTTGAGCTAATTCTATCTTTTCAATATTTTATTAATTACTATCAACAATAGTTGTTTTTCTTGTACCCTTATTTCTGCCAATCCTTTTTAGGATGAATCAAACTGCCACTAAGAGATATAAAGCCAGCAACATAAGGGTTGGGAATAAAAATTAAATATTGTTTAAAGCCAACACTATTTGGAGGATCAGAAGGAAATAAAAATGGCCTAAGACAATTGTGTATACCATACTGTTAGCTCCTATTCTGTTACGAGACCTTGGAGAGCAACCGGTGATAACTGAACATCGCTCATGCACACCACACTGACTTCTTCTCTTCTCTCCTCCACTCTCAAAGCAGAGGCTCCCTGTGGCAGTGGTTCTCAAATTTGTCTGCATGTTGGAATCAACTGAGGAGCTTAAGAAATCCCCCAGGGACTGTAATCTAATCTGTTGGGTGGAGTGAAGAGGAAGAGTGTCCTGAGCTTTTAAAAAAATGCCAAGTTTTTAAAGGGTTTGCCAGGTGAATTCTACTCTGATGACTAGTCTGGGAATCATGGCCTTAGGAGGTAGGGCCAAGCAGAGGTTTCTATCTGCCCCACAGTAAGAAGTAGCTTTTGAAAGGATGACGACTATGGACTCGGCCAGAATATACCGTATTTCTTGCACTGAGCTGGGTGAGCATGGTAAAATCAAACCCAATTGTCCAGTCACTCAGTGAGCATTGCTAAATCAAGCAGGCATTGGGCCAGCAATGGGATGTGATTCTCCAGAGTTAATCTTCACCACCCCAAAAGTACCAGCAAATGCCAGGACCACTGCTTGTTGAGCTCTCAAGATGTCCCGGGAGTCAGCCTGGCCACATGTGTGAGAATTCTTACGTTAATTCTTCTCTTAGTCTTAGAACTCCCCAGTTTAATGAGTGTAGATAAATAATAACTTAACTGCACCATTACCCAGGCTGGTTCTCTCCATAATATGACTGCATTCATGGCTTCCTTCTCACACTCTCCTCAATGTTACAGCTTCTTTGTTATCTTTGCTAACTTGCTGGCTGCTTGTGAAAGCCAGTAACATGCCTGGGGATGTGGTAATGAATGGACAAATGCAGGCATTGGGATACATGAAGCACCTGGCCGTCTCAGCATTCTCTATCCCTCTGCAAGCCACCATCTCAATGAAGGGCTCTGCTAACGGTTCTCTGGACGTCACTAATAATTGTGCAGGTGACTATATGAAAACACAGCATGTGCTCAAGAAGCACCCCTGCCCAGAGTCACCTACACCAAGCCTGAGCAGAGGCCTAGCAAGGCCTTCCAGCAAAGGATAGGGTAGAAACGTGGGGGTGTGTGGGCAGAAAGAGAATGGACTTGGGCTTATGGACTATTGATTTTCAACACTATTCTTACACAGCATTTGTAGAAACAAAGGAAGGAGACCACTTGGTTGAGATCACGTGCTCTCCCTGAGAAGTACTGCTCAGCACTGAAGACCCCTGACTACTTCTCAGACCCAAAGCATGCTGACAGCACAGCACTCTGGCCACATACTGCGAGATCTGGTTGATCCGAGTGAACGGACTCCTTGCTTCTTCCCACCCATCAGTAAAAACCCGCAGCAGAAAAGCGGCAAATTATGATGATAGCTAAAACTTGCAATGTGTGTAAAATTTTATAATTATTGCATTTTTATCCTTATTTGCATTTTCACAAAAAATTTCCTGCTCCAAAATGCTCCATTCTTTTTTATTGTTTGTTTTGTTTTTTAATAAATGTTCAGTTACAGCTTATAATCAATATTATTTTGCATTAGTTTCAGGTGTACAGCATAGCGGTTAGACAATCATGTACTGTACAGAGTGGCCCCTGACATTTCCAGTACTCACCTGGCATCATAGGTAGTTATTACATTATTAACCATATTCCCTATGCTGTATTTTACAGTCCAATGACTACTTTACAACTACCAATTGTTTTTTAAAAAGACATTTTTCTTATAAAAGTCTAGAATGTGAAATTTCCTGCAAATGTCTATCCTTAGGATCACTAAATTGTGTGTACTATAGTGAGTGTGTGTGTGTTTTCCTTTCTTCGTCTAGATATGCAACTCATAAGTGAAAAACATGCAGAAGAGAAACCCATTAACGCTAGCGTTATAAATTCAGTATCCGAATTCAACATCACAGATGGACCAGCCAAGGAAACTTCCACTGAGAAAAAACTGTCAGAATCCACCACATCACTGTCCTCCCTTGAAGAATGTCAAACGAAATTTTCTTACCTCCAAACCGATACTTCAGTTCATCAGAGAGACACTGATGGTATGTTTCTCAGAATCAACCATCTCTAAATAAAGCTCCCCAACCCCCAGCCCCTGTAAAATCATCACATATGCTGTTAGGGGGAAATGCTTTATGAATATTAAACAGGAAGACTTTTATTTAAAAGCCCTAGTGAATGACACATGTCAAGGTCACTTTGCAATTACGAGGTGGTTGGGAGAGTGTTTGCTCTCAACGCTGGCAAACTATTTTGAAAGAGTTGGGGTGAGGTTAATCATTTTTGCTGCGAGGCTATGAAGTGGTGAAGAAAAATGGCAAACTTTCTTTTCTCAGAGCTGGGACTGTTGAGGTGGGGAGGAGAAGTAGGAAGAATGGAATGGTATTGAATGCTGGAAAAGTATAAATATAGACTGTTTAGAATACCAGGATGCTTACAGCAGCAACATGTATAAAAGAGTTGGTTCTTCTAGGTAATATCACTTCCTATGCCTTCTGATCAGTGCAAACCTACACCAAACCATCTCCGTATATGACAAAGCTCATTCCATCTGCAAAGCCAGTTTAAAATTGATTTGGAGCTAAATGATCAGGATAGTCAAGCTCAAAGTCACGAACTGCACCAAGACAGGTGAACTTCACTCAGGATAACAGTGCAAGTGGCCTGTACAGGAGACATAAACCGTTTAAGGATTTTTATGTTTAAAGAAAGCCAGAAGGAGTTTCTCAAAGGAAAATTCAAACGGGTATAGGTTCTGGTCTGTATTTAAATTCATATCTACTTTTTACAATTAAGAAAAAAATTTTTAAACAAAGTCTATATAAGAGGAATTTGGAATCACATCAGTTTAACTCCTGGCTCTGAAGTTTTTAACTGCAAAACTGTTTGTTTGTTTGTTTGTTGCCAACTCTGAATCTCAGTTTCCGGGTGATATAATGGGGCCTGTAACACCCCACAGAGCATTTTGAAGAACTGAAATACCATGAATACAGCAACCAGTACAGAACCTGTCACATACCACAGATGCAGTTTTTGCTTGTATGATGATTACAGTTTTAGAAAATAAGGGAGGAGAAGATTCTAACATGTCATATATGTGGTGTCTTGTACAAATGTTGTCATAGATGCTTTAGACCAGAAGCTGCAGCCCAGCTGCCTGGTCACCAGGAGATACTGGGAATGATGGTGCAAACTGGAGGGAGGTGACAGGTGGGCGCTGCTGAGGAGGCGCAGCTGCCAGAGGAGAGAGAGGCTCAGCACTGCCCCCTTCGTGTTACCTGGAACCTCTGTTTCCCTTACAGACCTCCGCGCAGCCCAGCAGCTTTGGGCCCACACTGGTCTGCGAATTGCCAGGTTATGACCTCAAGTCCAAGGTGATGCCTAAGTTTCTGGCTATTTTAGTTTGATGCCTAACAAGAAAACAGGCAACACAGGAGAGGTCACTACATTTTATCAGCTAGTGTCAGGGATGCGAGGATCTTACTTGTCACTGGTCTTGTCCCTATGACCCCAGAATTAGACGCTGCCCTGGTGCACACGCACACTGGATAGGACCGGGCAGCTCCAGGCCTCTCTTGTCTGCCGTGTCAGGGGGCGTGGAAAGGAGGCGGCCATGTGGCTAGCATGGTGCCTGAACTCACATTCTCAGGAAGGGCCCAAATGACTGCTCCACTGGAATAGCAGCCAGGTTGGGGGGACGGGGACATACTTGCTCACTGTTTCTTCAAAAGCATGAAGGAGAGTCCTGGGGACCATCACAGACTGCTCTCTTGAGGTCAGACGCAGGCCAGTGTGATCAGGACATTCTGGTTTAAGGCCGACGCCATAGCTACTAACGCAGCCTCCTTTTCCACCTGCAAAACCCTCCCATAAAGTAAGATTGTGGTACCCGGGGGAAAGCGTGTAGAAAACCCAGGCGAGGTCCACAAATAGTGACTTAAAGACACTCCCATTCCCTAGAGAACAAACACTGAGGACGTCAAAGGCTAAGCAGACTCACTGCATCGTAGAGAACTGTCATGGTGGTTGATGTAAGGAAAGCAGCAGGGCAGCAGAGGGGGCAGGAGCCTGCATCTGCTTCCCGGCGTGTGCGCGTAATTTCTTTCAAAAGCGTAAAGGAGTGCCGAGGAAGGGGTGCTTAATTGTTAATATCTATTATTTATATACATCGCCCCATTTAAACAGGATGGAAGCCTCGCACGTGCAGATTTGTAAAGTACCTCCCCGCGGCAGCGGTCATGGGTGTGCCATGGGCTTGCGGGGCTCCCCAAGATCACATCATTCCATGGAGGCTCAGCCCGGTCCCTCCCAGGTCCCGCGGGTGAAGCCCAGGGCCCTGCAGGCGCCTCTGCAGGGCTCTGCGTTCTCATTGCAAACGCATCCCCGCGGATAAGAAAAGCAGGGATGCGCGTGGTGTGAGAAAACAGGCTCCTCGAACGAATCCTGGGCGGACACCTAATTGGCGTATAATTTTGAATTTGAGACGTCTCATCCAGGTGGAAGGGAAGATCATAAATACAAGATACCTCCAAAGAATAGTCTTAATTACACCATGGACTACTGAATAAAATGATTACATTTTCTCCCCAGTAAATTTCATACAATTAAATGCAGCAGTGTCACCTTATAAAATGTTTCAATTTTATAATTATTTCAGTTCATTTGCTCAGAAAAAAACATAAGCACAAATTTACTAAGTATCACCCCAATCTAGTCATCACAGTTCTAAAGAACTGACGGGAACGTTAGTTGTGCTTGTCTGAGCTTAAATGGATCCTGACATGTTTAAGTAGCTGTTGCGCGGATAACGTCAGGGATGATCCCCGCTGGAAGGCAGCATTCAGCCGCACGTCCTCGCATTCTACCTCACAGACATCTCAGAAACACACAGAACTCAACGTGGGGCAGTGGGGACCAACTTGTCTACTTTCTGACCAAAAACTTTCAGTAATGGGTCAGAGACGCTGTGCCCGAGCGTCGTGGTTCTGCCAGCTTCCCGGCGAGAGCTCGGGAGCGCTCAGGCCTTTGGCATCCGGATCTGCCGGCTCCTTGTGCCTTCTCTCTGCCTTTGTTTTGGGGGGAGAAGAAGGGTGATTGCTGTTTATCTGGGGTCACTTCTTGCTGTTTTGGATAATGATTCTCAAAGCAGCAGGTGGCGGCTTCTGGAGCTGAGAGCTACCAGCAGGGCTGCCCCTGCCACCCCATGTCCCAGCAGGAGGAGGAGGCACCATGGGGAAGGGGGAGGCCCCAGGGAAAAGGGGAAAGGCAGGCCCCAGGGCCAGGCTGGAAGCTGGAGGCGCTCTCAGGGAGGACAGGGTGAGGCCATGAGACTAACATGTGTGGGAACTCCTTTCTGCTTTGATTACATGTGACTCTTTCTAACGAGGCCCCAGCCCCCAGCTGGTCCCCAGCTGTTCGGCTGCCCCTGTGAGCCTGTGTGTCCTCCATGTTACCAGGGGCCACCCAGCCTCCTGTCCTGAAGGCGCCCTGGGTGCGAGAGGAGATGCACCACTGCGCCGGGCTCTGTCCTGGCCACTCGCTCACACAGGTGCCAGGATTGCCACGTGGCCTCCTGCTCTTGGATTCATCTTAAAGCCGTTGGAGGGCACAGAGTGGGGACAGGAGGTGGGCTGTCCCATAGCAGTGACTGGAACCTCCGCCAGGATTCTGGGGCTCAAGCAAGGGAGAAACTTCACAGAGGGTCCCAGAGATGTAGCAGGGGAGGCGGACAGCCATGTGGAGGACCCGGGAGGCACCCCGAACTTAGCAGCAGCACAAAGGCTCCGCCATCTCCTCCCCACCCCCGACACCTAACCACCCCTCCCCGAGCTGTCAGGGCCAGAACTGGGGTGCTCCTACTCGCCTGAGGCACTCAGCACAGTTGGAGGAGAAACAGCCCGGCCTTCACTCCCCGCCCTGCTGCCCCAGGATGCCTGCCCTTTACTGTCCACTTAGTCGGTCAGCAAGAGCATGGCTTGCCTGTGGCGTAGGTGCCAGGAGGGGAGAAGCTAACTGATCAACGAATGAGTCTAACATCCTTCTGTGGTTATGCTATGAAGGAAAAACAAGTCGGGTGCCGTGAGAGATGCAGCAGGTGTGCATCAGAGGGCAGGGTGGGAGGCCGGAGCCTCCAGGGCTGAGTTCAGGTCATGAGGGGAGGAGGACACAGGCCCTGAGGCAGGGCTTCCCAGGCCTGGAAGTCGGCCCAAGGGCGGATGCAGGAGCAGGCGGAGAGCAGGCCTGAGACAGGCAGTGGGAACGCCTCCCCACCAGCTGGCAACAAGGATCTGGGGCCTCCAAGAGAGTGAACTGTTTTCATTTGTGGCTGAACTTCTCATGGCCCCTGCAGGGTGAGAGGGGGCTCATGCGCAGCAATGCCTCAGTAGGAGGCTGTTGCTGCTGAGATGATGGCTGAAGGCAGCTAGAACTAAGGATGCTGATGGTCTTCAAATAAAAATCTGAGATAGAATCAGCGGGACTTGGTGAAGAATTGATGGGAGACTATGATGAGGAAGAGGAAAATGCCAGAAGGCATGCCAGGCTGCTTGTGCACTCATCAGCGTGTGCGGGAGCCGGGCCCAGGCAGCACTGAGGGAGGCAGGGTGGGGGGCACTGGCGGGAGGCGGGTCTGCAGTGCGTGGCCTGGGCCAAGGTGAGGTGTTCTGAAGCGACTGCATGAGCGATGTGAGTGAGGCAGGCGGCTGGTGGCACAGTGGCCATCATGGACTGTGACTTATTAGGCACTAAAGCCCCACTGAGTCGTGCAGGCAAAGAAAACGCATCCACTGCAAGGGCCAGTCCGACTCTGTGTCTGAACAGCTGAAAATCTTCACATGAATGTGCACACGTTACTTTTGTGCAAAAATAAAAACGAAACAAAAGATACAAAAAAAACCTGTGTGCAAAACAGTTTACGCTGCTCGTGAAGAATGCTTTCATATGACTTTTAGGAAAAGTGTAGCGCATACTTGAAAGTTGGGGAGATCTGTTTTCAATCTATTAATGTTGCCATGATTTTTGGTAAAGGCTCTGCCTTTTATAATCAATTCAAAAGGACTGACAGAACAAGTGCAAAGTAGAGGGAGAAGGAAAGAAATGTTAATTTGGCCCAAGAGTTGGGTGAAAACATCTTATTTTTGTTTGTTTTAATAAAATCGATGGCAGACGTCAGAAGCAGAGGCCTCCAGCACCTGCCAACTTGCAGAGACCTGGCACACGGAACTGAACCCGAGGTTCTGGGCCCTCAGGAAATTGTAAGGTCACTTCACAAACAGGTTATTTATCCTTTTACAGGAAACACTGGCTCCCATGCAGGTGTACCACCCTGCACCCGCCCGACTTACCTCCAGACTAACTCTGAATGTCTCCTCTGCAAAGGACAGCACTGGTGGGGTCGCTGTCACAGGGTCATGCCCTGAGTAGGTCTCCTGAGCCTCCGGCCTGAGGGGTCACGAGGGATTTGCTGGGGTTATTCCCTATGGAGAACCTTCTCTTTGTGGTGCTGCTGCAGTAGCAAGCTTGGCACTGGTGACACTTGGTGAGGTTTTAAGCCTCCGATCTTTGACCACCAACACGCTCTGGTCAGAAATGCATAAGCAAAATAGAGTCTTTGCACTGTGCTCACTCCTGAATGTTTATGGGTGCTTTGCGGTCACTTATGAGATATGGGTGAATTGGTCACATGCTAGAAATGGCTCTCGGTGAATAAAAATACACCATTCTGGCAAAGAGATGAGAACATACTACAGAGGTATTCTGGAATATGCTGCCTGCGCTATAAATACTGAGCAATGCCACAGCACCTGCAACAATATATGGCAATTAAGGTGGCCATGAAAGTCCTGGTGTACCACTGTTTCACTGGGAAACAGAGGGGCCGGGATGGGAGGGAGGACAGAGACAGGAAGGAAGATTTCCGTGCACCCAGGCAGGACTCGCTTTGGGCATTGGCACAGCTTATGTAGTGTCTTGTAAAAGAAATTAAAATGGCTCTCTTTAAAACATTTGTTCCTTTTTAGGAAAAAGTCCCCATGCTCTTTCTTCTCTCTTAAAGATTAACAAGTATATGGAAAATGAAAGAAAACAATGTTCCGGGAAATTTGTTAAGACTGCATGAGTGGGCACAGCACCCGTAGCTCTGGCAAATGGCTCGACATCAAGCCTTCCTATGGGCTGTGCAGTCTCCATCAACTAAAGTCTGAAAAGCAAAAGCTATTAATATTCTTCTGGGGAAAATCCTTACTTTCAACCATCAACAATTTCCAGGGCACTGATTTTAATTAACAAGATATGTCATGTGAACACTTGTGTAGGTTTTTACAAAAACTCCCATTTTTTGAGAAATTCCTAACTAAAAAGAAAAGTTACAATTTTAACAAGAGAACTGCTACATCTTCTAACTAATTCCCTTTATGAAAACAAAAAATATATCCCATAACCTATAACTCATCACAGCTGTTTGGCTAGAATTACCAATTACCTTCAAGGCCTTACAGATACTTTTCAGATTTTTACAAGTCGGCATAGTAAATCTTTAAACCAAGTTTCTTTAAGGGGATTGATCAGATTTATACTTTTTTAGGAATATAATGATGTATTCTTCTAACCAAGGTTTCATATAACCGGAGAAAAATAAAAGACAAGAATTAAACATAGACTATAATAACAAAACGATGTTTGGTTAAAAGTTACTGCCATTAGGTTTTTTAAAAATATATTTTATTGATTTTTTACAGAGAGGAAGGGAGAGGGATAGAGAGTTAGAAGCACCAATGAGAGAAAAACATCGATCAGCTGCCCCCTGCACACCTCCCACTGGGGATGTGCCCTCAACCAAGGTACATGCCTTTGACCAGAATCAAACCTGGGACCCTTGAGTCCACAGGCCGACGCTCTATCCACTGAGCCAAACCGGTTAGGTCTGCCATTAGTTTTTGAAAAGTGCTTTTCGCTTGGATGTGAATATAGGTGTTGGGAATCCACGTCAAACAAATAAAGTCTTGCGACAAAAATCCAGAAGGTTGTAGTGTTTCCCTATCCCGACTCTAACTGCTCCGGAACCTGCCCTCCTCGGGGAGCACCTGCTGGTTTTCAGACAGTTGCAAGGTTCCCAGTTGTGTGACTCCCAGCAGCTCTGCAAGCCAAGTAAAATAGAGGAGTGTAGAGGGAAAGCACTTTAAATGACCTGATTACTGGCATCAATAGGAAATGCTCAGGCAGTTAATAAAGCCGTCACTTAAGTAGGGTGAGTACTACGTGGCGGAGGGAGAGTGTGAGAGAACACGGCGCCCATTGGCTGCCACGGACAACAGCTAAGACGCGCAGTGAAGTCACCCAGCCACGCCCACACCAGCCCTGCACAGACGCCGCCACGGGTGCCCCTGCTCACTGTCTTTCTTCTTCTTTAAACAGAGGAGTGTGCTTCCCTCATCCTCACCTGCCTCTTTTGCCAGTTTTGGGATTGTCTCCTGATGCTCCCAGATACGTGTGAGACGGTGTGCACCAACACGTGCTGCCCCTCCTACCGCTACCACCACACCTCGGATGAAAGCCACTCACGGAATGACTGCAACTGCAACTGCGACATGGACTGCAGCCTGTTTGAATCCTGTCACGAGACGGGCGAGTGTCTGGAGCTGGCCATGGAGATTTCGGAGATCTGCTACCGCTAGGCCGGAGGGTCGGGCCGCAGAGCCGCTGCAGGACGCCCGATCCCGAGCTGGAGGAAGGGCCGTGTGCGTTTTTTGAACGCTGCCGTCCATTTGTTCTGCACCTGCCTGGGAAATCAGTAGTGTCCCTCAAAGGTCTTCTTCCAAATTTCACAACCGCATGGCTCGCTGAAAAATAAGATGTTGATCACATGTGATGAACAAGTCCTCAGTCCCCGTTACATGCCATGGGCAACAGATGTTTCCCAGCGACCGCAGCATGTTGAAGCCCACTGTGCTGGCGCACTGGCTGGCTTGCCGCATGAATTTGACTTCATTCACAGGTTCAGGACAAATTAGTGCGTTCTTTATCATTGACATGTATTAGCTCATCTTTCTAATGGACTCATGCATAAACATTATGCATTGTTGGTTATTATTAATAATGTATTGCACAACATCATTTTTAATTAAAAATTTATACAGTCTCTTAAAATTCACTTATATGTACAGTTTAGTAGGAAAGGGAATTAAATAAAGTAGAAACCATGTTCATGTAATTACAACAGATGTCTTTAAGACACCTTCAGGGAGTTTCCAAGATGATGTACTTGAGGGAGCCCTGTGACTCTAGGCCACGTCACTCCATGTCTGTGATGAAGGCATAGCCAGTTATGCTTGTTCTTAATTTGTTGTGAAGAGGCTCTTCTTTATCTAATGAGCAAAAACGGGAATTATGTGCAAGTTTCAAGAAAACGACCCCAGATAATCAATTCCTCGTTTTCCCCATTTCTGTTTGTCAAGTACCGTAGGCAACAGGATATCAAAACAGAATCAGTTCGCTTTGCAGAACCACCCTTTGTGCAGGCATCGAGGGACTACCGGGAGGTCTCGTTCAGCATTTCGTAACTCAGCATGTGCTTTCAAAACCATCATTGTTTCTCCTGATGATGTTTAAAGTAATAAAGAATTATGCTGAGTGTCTCCTCGAACTTACAAACCTCCAAAGAATATTTTATGTGGCCCCTGCTGGTGTGGCTCAGCTGGTTAGGTGCCATGCTGCACTGAGAGGTCTCCGTTCAATTCCTGGCCTGGCACGTGCTCAGGCTTCTGCTGGGTCCCCGTTCCGGTCAGGGGCATGCGAGAGGCAGCTCTTATGTGCTCTCACATTGATGTTTTTTTCTCTCACGCTCCCTGCCTCTTTCTCTAAAGTGTCAATTAAAAATCTTTACAAATTAGAAGGTACTTTTCAATTCAACCAAGTTATTTTTGGGAAAAAACACATCTAGGTTGAAGTTATATTGGACTTGTCCTATTTCCTGTCGGCATGACATTGCTCATTCCTGTGTTCCTATATGTCCCAGGGAGATACTGCAGTGTATTTATTGAATATAAAAAGCACAATGTATCAATGACCAATCAAAGACAGCAACAGGGAGGTGAGAGTCAAGGGAACTTTTTGCAATCTAGGCAAACTGCAAAAACTTCAAAGGACCTGCTTTTGCCTGACTAGGTAATTTCAAGCAAAAGCAACATTTATTTGGTTTCTGTAGTACACTGACACAGTTTTCTACTCTGCAGTAAATCCCCCCAAACACTGAAAACTCTTCATCTTTAAAAAGTCTTTCTAGGCCGCCTCGGAAGGCGCTGCTGGCTCTCATCTTGCTCCCACAGCACCCACGGTTCCTGCGGCCTGGCCCGGGTGCGCTCACAGGGCCGAGGGGAGACCTGGCCCTCCTGGGTGCGCTCAGAGCCGCGTGGACGCCGAGCTGGTGCTGCTTTCAGAAGCTGGGACATGGCTCCACACCAGGCACACAGGAGGCGCAGGTCGGTGTGGGGAGAGGAGTAGATTCTTACACTAGGAATGGAACATTTTTATCATGTAGCCTCACTTTTCACAAGAGAAAAGAGAGGCCCCAAGAACTGACTTACCCAAGACTGTGCAGTGTGAGTGGCAGTGGCAGGGACCTAACTGGTGTCTAACCTTCTAACCCCTGTACCCTCCACAGCTACTACTGTCCAGGCCCGCAGTACGTCGGCTCCAACTTCCACGGGCTGGCGCCTAAACAGCTGCTTCCTTGTTGCTTGCCCCTGCCCCCAGCTCTGCTGGCCTCTAGCCAAGCACCCTCCCCCGTCCCATGGTCCAGTCACTGAGAGCAGAAGACCCTGCCCTGGGGAGGTCTTGGGGATCCTGTGCCAATAACGTGGTCTGAGTCACTGATCAGGTCATGCCACATTGTTGCTAAGTAGTTCAACCATCATCTCCTTATTCTTTCCACACCCTCAAATTGCACTAAGCTTATGCATTTCAAATGCGAATTGAATGCTTGTCAATTAGAAACATACAAATGACCAGGTCTTATTTTAAGATATGGTCAGAATACCACGAGCTTCCTGTGGCCTCTCTTTCCGAGGCCTGTTCACTAGTTCCTCGCCTTCAGAACCCACTGTGCTGTAGCAGAAGGTCGGTTATACAAAGTGTGCCATTGCTTTGCTTTCTAACCGATAATAAAACATTATCCTTTTTGCAAACATGAATGGCTCTTTCTATTGCATTCTTACACAATAAAACATACACGGCTGGGAAAATGCAATTGCAGAGGTAAGACAGCTGAAAAAGAAATGTGGTTATTGATTAAATACAAATATCAGAATCTGAGAAGGATCCAACTTTTTCCAGAATGATGAAGGCCTGTGATTACAAATAAAGATCATGGTATTCTTTTTTTTTTTAAGATCATGGTATTCTTTAAGGAGGGTTTCTTAGGGAAGAGTGTTCCCATTTAAGGAAAACACTTGATAAGAGAGATTTGAGCAGATGCGCCGTCATAGAGAATGGAGGACAGAGATTTCCCACAGCGGTGTGAGCAGGCAGCGCTTTGTCTTTGCTCTGCTCAGTGGGTTTGTATAACTCCGTGCTTCTCTAAAAGCCTACAAAATATGGGAAGCAACGAGGAAACCAGTGACGTTTCATTTGCTAATAACATTTCCCACTACGTACACTGATAGGCCCACAAAATTAATTATCAATGCTCGACATTCGAGGTTAATAAAGCAAACACCACTTCAGTTTTTTCCAAGGGAGTATGAAAGCATATTGAAGTAGAGAAACTTTACAAAAAGGAAATACCACATAAAGGAGCATCAGCATTTTTTTTCAAGGTTACATTTGCAGGTGGAAATGCTAGAACAGAATTCATGATCTAATTCCTGAAGTTTCTCCTACAAAATGGAGCAAAAGGATGACATGTACACTTTAGTAAGGTGGTTTGACTGGAAGAGTTTTGCCCATTAAATGCAAAGTTTAACCCAGACTATTCACAGGGATAATCACTGATGAAATGCAAGTATTTTGCATATGGTGTATGGAATATTCTTCATATATATATGAAGGGAGAGGGAGAGAGATAGAAACATCAGTGATCAATGATGGAAGAGATTCATTGATCGGCTGCCTCCTGCACACCCCTTTTGGGAATCACGTTCATAATCTGGTCGTGTGCCCTGACCAGGAATGGAGCCTGGCTCATAGGTCAACCACTAAGCCACACGGGCCAGGCCTGGGTATTCTTTGAAGAAGATGTCTGAGTTAAACCTAAGTAGTTGTCCTATTTAGCCTCATGTGAGCTGTGTAGAAAGGCAACATGCAGAGAGGACGATCTCCTAGTAATTATAATCCACCTGGGATCATTGGGCTCCTCTACACAGGTCTAGACAGCTCCTAACATTCCTTTGAAGAAGTCCAGAGTGTTGGAGGAGGCGGGAATGCAGTGGGACAGGACCTGTATCATGTTTGGATAAAAGGGCCACCTTCTGGTCTTCCATCATGACAGGCTTCACAATCCTGCTTTGCCACTACCTCTCAAACTGTGGTTCCCAATTAGAGGTGATTTTGCCTCCCCCAGGGGACAACTGTTAATGTCTGGAAACATATTTGGTTGTCACAGTGGAAAGGGGACCGGTGCTATTGGCTTCCAGAGGGTAGGAGCCAGGGATGCAACAAAACAGCCTTCAGCACACAAGGCATTTTCCCATATCAAAGAAGCATAATGCCAGGGCTGCAAAACCAACTCTATCAGTCTTAAGACCTATATGAAATACCCCTTAAAAAACTGTTGGAAATGGGGCTGCCAGATACATTACAGAATGCCCACTTAGTGTTGAATTTTAAATAAGCAACAAATAATATCTGTATATATTAAAAAGGCTAATATGCAAAGTGTCCCCTCAGGAGTTTGACTAGGAGACCAGGAGTTCTATCACTTGCTATGATGTGCGCTGACCCCAGGGGGTGGCACAAAAAGAAGGGAGCCCAGGCCAGCAGCCAAAAGGCCCCAATCGGCCCTGATCACCAGCCAGGCCTAGAGACCCTACCTGTGCACGGATTTCATGCACCAGGCCTCTAGTTTTAGTATATTTATGTCCCAAATATGATGTGTGACATTATAAAAATGATGCCTCCACCTGTCTGAAATTCAAGCTTAGCTGGCAACCTGTATTTGTTTGGTAAACCTTGCAACTCTGAGTCAGAAGCCTCCACACCTGAGAGGGGCTTACCGAAATGATGATTTCCCTTCCCTCATGGGCTCCAAGGCAGGATGAGCTACTTATCTCTTCTGGTCAGAGGCCAGGACATACGTGGGGCCACACGTGACAACGAGGGAGAGGGGAGCCTGGCTAGAAGATCAGCTCCAAAGCAGGACTCTTGTATGTCCCTCTGCCAAGTTTACAGAGGGCCTACTGCTTTGACCTGCACTGGCCTCAGTTTTTCTGCTTCACATCTTCTAATGGCAACCAAGAAGGCACCTCAGCCAAGTGTCTTGATTCAAGAGGTTGGAAGCAGAAGTTCTCACTTAAGCCTTGAGTTGGAAACCACATTTTCTAAATCAGTCTTGGCCAAAAAGACTCATCTAGAGAGGTGCCCCCAGAGCCCCTCCTGTTCCTGGCACCTGGCCAGCCCCTCATCCACATTCTGAAACAGGTTCCAGAAGCAGGAATTGTTTTTAATCAGTCCACAACACTACATCCACTACATCCGAACAAATGCATTCTGATACTTAGAACTTTTATCTCAAATGCTCTGCAGAAATCAAGGTCACAGTAACCTCTTTTATGGTTTATTGTTTCTCAAATGTACTTAGAGTGAATTTACAAAGCCACAGCTTGCTTTGTGGGTGCAGAGCTTTCATGAGGTCCAGCACTCTCTGACATCCTCTTTGTTTCCTCTTTCAGCACTTTCTGCCTATGGGTCCTCATTTAATATCATTTCCCGTAAATTTAAAAAAATTAAATAGAAAAGAATATTGAACAAGAGTCCCTGGGTAGCTAAGCTACTCATCATTTGTAATTTGGGCTCTTCAGAAAGCCGCATTAATGTTTCAAATCACTGCTGTACACCGTTGAAATACAAATGCTGGTCCCCACAATGGACCAGGGCGGCCAGAAGATAAGATGGAGCCGAGGCTATCACTTTGTCATTGTTACAATCAATCAGTTGCCAATGTGGGCATGGCAGTAAACCACCTAGCTCCAGTGAGTTTGTGGATCTACCCCGGGAAGTGAGGTGAAGACGGGGCTGAAGGGCCTCAACAGACCCAGAGACCTCAGGAAGTTATCTTTTAGCCAACTTTTTGATGACTCTCATTCCAAGCATGAATTCATAGCTTTGATCTCCTAGTAACAGTTTTACAATATCATATTAGCCATGTATTAGAAATGCTTTTTAAGAATAAATGTGTCTGTGTAACTCCCAATATCATACTGCCTGCCATCAATGGTACTTGTATAATAGACTGGAAAATACTAGTTCAAATGAGACCTATTAAGTGACCGAGTAGTAGGTTATTGCCTAACTCCAGGTAAGACTTAATAGAAGCATGGAATAAGGTGGTAGTTGTGAAATGAGTGGTTATGGGGGAAAAGAAGAGGCAAGAGTCACATCTAGAAAGGGCCTTGAATGCTAGTTAGCAATGTGTTTAGGAGCAATGAAAAGCCACTGAAGACTGGCAAGGGATTACATGATTAAAGTAGTGTGGGAGCAGGTCTGGCAAGGCAGCCGTGTATGGGACAAATTAGAGCAGGGAGAGACTGCAGGCTGACAGGGAGCAATGGCAATAAGGCACGGGGTGATGAAGGCCTGGAATAGGATGGTGACAGGGAAGACAGAAGGGAAGATATGGATGGGAAAGAAATTAGAAAAGGATCGTTAGTCCTTTCTCAAACACTTCTTATTTTAAGATTCTAATATCCCCTCTGTCTATCACATGTGAGTCATGAAGCCATTATTTTCATTAGGGAGCGAGGGACCGGGAAGCGCGGAGCTCTGTTCCAAGTGGAAAGGCGAGGCACAGTTTAGCTACATTAAGCCAGCCTGCTGCTGCTCTGCACACTGATGTAATTTCAACATAAAACATAATCTATAATATTCCAGGGGAACAAATCCAATTCTTGACCATATAAATTTTCATATAAGTCCATCACAATTCATTCCCCAAACATCTCATTCTCTTTGAAAGCTGGAGCTGCAGCAAGTGATCAAAAAGAGTAGTTTAAAATTGCTCTGGAATTTCCAAAGATGCTAAATCTAACCTGCCTGCAGAGCAGGACCAATCCCCCAAACTTTAAATCACAGGTAAAGGGTTTTATGTTTTAAAAGATATATTCCTCAAAGTTTATCACAGTGTATTAAAGTCAAATGTGAATTATTGCTTACCAAATCTGGAGTTGATGTCTCCCCTTGATTACCCCAGGTGAGCAAGAATAAGTATCTTCCAACCAACATATTTTTTACCTTTTCATCTGCCTCTTGCTATTTACAATAGTGAAAAATAATAGCCAAGCAGTGACTTTGCAGGGTTGGATGAAGTGCAAATCCCATCTGACTCTAGCTTAAATTGTATTCCAGGCCCCTGGCAAGTTCTGCTGCTGGAGACGAATAATGGAAACTGACTTCTCAATAGCTGGACTGGTCCTGGAGGGATAATCAGTGAAAGCTTATCTGATGAACTAGCCGCACAGCGTGGGCTTATAACCCAGTGCGCGCATCAGTGCCCTGCCTGGACGGCGCTCCCTCTGCCCTCGCTGGGCCCTCTGCGTGAGGGAGACAGCAATGTCCTTAGCAGGGGGTTCTGTGAAACCCTGAGGGGAGCAGAAATTTTATAATTAATACCATGTACACAGAAATACCTGCCAGTCCTTCTGGTTTTATCTGTATAAGCACAGCAATTATTAGTAATTCCAGATTCCTCCGAGAGGCCGGGGAAGGCAGAATAACAAAAGACATTGGTTAGTGCGGTCTCTGAAGGCTTACACTTTTTTGGGGGGCCAGAACACGAGAGACGCCTCCTAAGGTGCACAATCCCAAACACCTGCCCTTCTGGTCTTCGGGGTGTCTGGGCTCCTAAGAAGCGCCTGCTCTGTTATAATGAAAATGCTTTGTGTCAGCCATGTATTAGTACGTAAGAAGGTTGAGGTCTGAGGACAGACATGAGTTCAAATCCTGCTTCCACTATTTACTAGTTAAATGTATTGAGTCAGTAACAAAATTTCTCTTAGCCTCGGATCCCTCATCAATAAAATGTGGTTAACATTACCTACCCTTATTATGTGAGGAATAGAAGAGGTAGTTCAGCAAAGCTCTTGGTGTAGGTTCAGTACATACAGGATATCCACAACTAGTAAATTGCAGGTGTATTTATTATGGGTACAACTACCCCGTTCATTTGTTTCCATAATACTAGATGTCTCTATTCAACTTCTGCAATACCTCATATACTTATTTGTGAGACTTACCTATATACATGCCTAATTCCCATATCTCCTTTTATTTTTCATTTTTCTATTAATCGTTTTTAATGTTGACATTATTGCAAGTGTCTCTGCCCTCCCCTTGCCCTGCTTTGACCACTTCCACCAACTCAGGCCTTCCCTTCCCTTGGCCTTCCCTCCATTATTGCCCCTGTGCATGGGGCATGCATGTGGGTCTTTAGCTGATCCCTTCAGCTTCTTTATCCAGTCCTCCCTACCCTCTCCCCTTGGGCCATAGCCAGTCTCTTCCACACATCCATACTTCTGGTTCCATTTGTTCCTCGATTCATTTTGTTCATTATAGTTCACATATTAATGAGATCATATGGCATTTCTCTTTCTCTCACTGGCTTATTTCCCTTAGCATAATACTCTCCAGTCCATCCATGCTGTTTCAGAGTAAAAGTTCCTTCTTTTTTTATGGCCATGAAGTATTCCATGGTGTAAATGTATCACAGCTTTTTTATCCATTCATCTACTGATGGCACTTGGGCTGTTTCCAGATCTTGGTTATTGTAAATAACACTGCTGTAAACATAAAGGACCATATATTCTTTTGAATTTGTGCTTTGGGATTCTTAGGATATATTCACAGAGTGGGATCACTGGGTCAAAAAGCAGTTCCATTTTTAATTTTTTTGAGACAAATCTGTACTATTTTCCATAATGGTTGCGCTAGTCTGCATTCCCACCAGCAGTGGACTGGGGTTCCCTTTTCTCCACATTCTCGCCAGCACTTGTCATTTGTTGATTTATTAATAGTAATCATTCTAACACGTGTGAGGTGATACTTCACTGTAGTTTTTAAAATTTGCATCTCTCTGATGATTAGTGACCTTGAGCATCATTTTCTATGTCTATTAGCCATCTGTGTGTCCTCTTTGGAGAAGTTTCTATTCAGGTACTTAGCCCATTTTTTTTAATTGGTGTGTTTGTCTTCCTGATGTTGAGTTGTATAAGTTACATATTTTGGAAATTAGTCCCTTATCAGATGTATCATAACTGAATATGTTCTCCCATACAGCGGGCTCTCTTTCCATTTTGTTGATGGTTTCTTTTGCTGTGCAGAAGGTTTTTATTTTGATGTAGTCTCATTTGTTTTTTTCCCCTGAGTTTTCCTTGCCTTCAGACACATAGGCAAAAATATTGCTGGGAGAGATGTGTGAGATTTTGCTGCCTTGGATTCTCCTAGAATTTTAATGGTTTCACCGACTTACATTTAAGTATTTTATCCATTTGAGTTTATTCCTGTGTATGGTGTAAGTTGGTGGTCTGGTTTCCTTTTTTTACATGTACCTGTGTAATTTTCCCAACACCATTTATTGAAGCAACTACTCTATTTGTATGCTCTTGCCTCCTTTGTCAAATATTAATTGTCCATAAAAGTGTGGGTTGTTTTCTGGGCTCTTTGCTCTGTTCCATTGGTCTATGTGCCTTTTATTATTACAATACCAGGCTATTTTGATTAAAGGGTTTTGTAATATAGTTTGATATCCTATATTGTGATCCCTCTAAATTTGCTCTTTTATATCAAGATTAGAGGCCCAGTGCACAAAATTCATGCACTTATGGAGGATCCCTCAGCCCAGCCTGCACCTTCTCACAGTCCAGGAGGAATGTCTGACTGATGGCTTAGGCTCGCTCCCCGAATTTTGTGCACTGGGCCTCTAGTCTTGATATAAAAGAGCAAATTTAGAGGGATCACAATATAGGATATCAAACTATATCACAAAACCCTTTAATCAAAATAGCCTGGTATTGTAATAATAAAAGGCACATAGACCAATGGAACAGAGCAAAGAGCCCAGAAAACAACCCACACTTTCATGGACAATTAATATTTGACAAAGGAGGCAAGAGCATACAAATAGAGTAGTTGCTTCAATAAATGGTGTTGGGAAAATTGCACAGATACATGAAAAAAATGAAACCAGACCACCAATTTACACCACACACAAGAATAAACTCAAATGGATAAAATACTTAAATCATGAAATTGTTAAACCTGTCAGTTAGACATCCTTATGCTGCTGCAAAGGTGGGAGAGGCTCCCACCACCATTGCTCTGCTGGCCAACCGTGAGCCCCACTACTGGCTGAGTGGTGCTCCTCCTGTGGAAGCACACTGACTACCAGGGGGGCAGCTCCTATATTGAGTGTCTGCCCCCAGTGGTCAGTGTACATCATAGTGATTGGTCATTCCACCATTAGGCTGAAACTGGTTCTCCGACATTCCCCAAGGGGTCCCGGATTGCAAGAGGGCACAGGCTAGGCCCAGGGACTCCACTGATGCACAATCGGGGCCAGGGAGGGATGTGGGAGGTTGGCCTGACAGGGTGGGATTGCAGGAGGACTCCAGGGTATGTCAGGCCCATCTTGCTCAGTCCTGATCAGCCAGACCTCAGCAGCAAGCTAACCTACCAGTTGGAGCGTCTGGTCCCTGGTGGTCAGTGCATGTCATAGCAAGAGTTAAGCAATCTTAACATATTATTAGCATATTATGCTTTGATTGGTTGAAGGGCCCACCAGATGACCGGACACTTAGTATATTAGGCTTTTATTATATAGGATTGCTGTGGCTATTCAGGGTCTTTTATGGTGCCATATAAATGTTTGGAGTGTTTGCTCTAGATCTGTGAAATATGCCATTGGTATTTTAATAGGAATTGCATTGAATCTATAGATTGCTTTGGGTTATGGACATTTTATTTTTTTTTAATATATTTTTATTGATTTCAGAGAGGAAGGAGAGAGAGAGCGAGATAGAAACATCAGTGATGAGAGAGAATCATTGATTGGTTGCCTCTTGCAACCCCACACTAGGAATTGAGCCTGCAACCTGGGCATGTGACCCGACTGGAAATTGAACTGAGACTTCTTGGTTCATAGGTCAATGTTCAACCACTGAGCCACACTGGTCAAGCTAAATAGTATGAAAATTTTAATGATGTTTCTTCTTCTAATTCATGAACACAACATATGCTCCCACCTATTTGTATCTTCCTTAATTTCTTTTTTCAATGTTCTATGGTTTCCCAAGTACAGGTCTTTTGCCTCCTTGGTTAAACTTTTCCCTAGGCACCGTATTTTGTTGTTGTGGCTACAATAGTAAGTGGGATTGTTTTTCTAGTTCCTCTTTCTGATAGTTCATTATTGGTGTATAAAAATGTCATCAATTTCTGGATATTGAATTTGGTTCCCAAATTCACTTATTAGATCTAGTCGTTTCTTTGGCAAAGTCTATAGGGTTTTCTATATGCAATATCATGTCATCTGCAAATAATGACAGATTTACTTCCTCTTTTCCAATTTGGATACCTTTTATTTCTTCTCCTTGTCTGATCAATGCGGCTGGTACTTTCAGTACCATGTTGAACAAGAGTGATGAAAGCAGAGATCCCTACCTTGTTCCTGAACTTAGAGGAAATTATTTTAGTTTTTGCCCATTAAGTGTTATATTGGCTATAGATTCTTCGTATATGGCCTGTATTATGTTGAGGTATGATCTCTCACATTCCACTTTGCTGAGAGTTTTTATCATAAATGGGTGCTGGATTTTATAGAATGCTTTTTCTTTATCTTCTGATATGATCATGTGATTTTTATCTTTCATTTGTTTATGTGATGTACCACATTTAATGATCTTTAAATATTGTACCAACCTTGTATCTTCTGGAATAAATCCCACTTGATCATGGTATATAATTTTTTAAGGTATTGATGAATCAGATTTGCTAATATTTTGTTTATGGTTTTAGCATCTATGTTCATCAGGGATATTGGCCTGTTATTCTCTTTCTTTGTTGTATCTTTATCTGGTTTTGGTATTAAGATAATGTTGGCTTCATAAGAAAAAGCATCAAGTTTTTCCAACTTTTGAATTTTTTGGGAGAGTTGAGGAGGATAGATGTTAATTCTTTGAATGTTTAGTAAAATTCACATGTGAAGCCATTCTGTCCAGGACTTCTGTTTGCTGGGAGGTTTTTTTATTATTACTTTGGTTTCATTCTTTGTTATTGCTTCTGTCATGTAGTACTTCTCCTCTGATATTTACTGTTTCCTTCCTTCTACTTACTCAGAGCTTTCCCTATTGTTCTTTCTCCAATTCTTTTAGGTATAGGTTAGATTATTTACTAGAGATTATCCTTGCTTCCTGGGATAGGTCTTTAATGCTGTGAACTTCACTCTCAGAACAGCTTTCACTGTACCCAATAGATTTGGGGTTGTTGTGAGTTAATTTTCATTTAATTACAGGTAACTTTTTATTTCTTCCTGGTAACTCATTCATTGCTTAATAACATGCTAGTTAGCTTCCAGTGTTTGGATATTTTTGAGGTTTTTTTTTTTTTTATCATCGTTGATTTCTAATTTCATGCCCCTGTGATCTGAGAAGATGCTTGATATTATTTTAATCATCTTTAATTTGTTAAGACTTATTGTGTGTCCTAGCATGTAGTTTCTTTTTTCAGAATGTATCATTTATACTTGAGAAGAATGTATATTCTACTACTTTGGGATAAAATGTTCCAATTGAATCTATCTGATCCAGTGTGTTATTTAAAGTCACCGTTTACTTGTTGATTCTTTATGTGATAGATTTATCGATTGATTAGAGTGGGCTTTAATCTGCCCTACTATGACTGTACTGTTATAGATCCCTTTCCTAAAGTCTATCAACAGTTATTTAAATATATTTAGTTTCTCCTATATTGGGTACATATCCTATATAATAATCCTATATAATAAAAGGGTAATATGTAAATTGACCCTAACAGCAGAACAACTGGGAATGACTGGTCACTATGACACACACTGACCACTAGGGGGCAGACGCTCAATGCAGGGGCTGCCCCTGGTGGTCAGTGCACTCCCATAGGGGGAGCTCTGCTCAGCCACAAGCCAGGCTGATGGCTGCCAGTACAGCAGTGGTGGTTGGAGCCTGTTTCCTCAGCCATGCTAAGGATGTCCAATTGCAGCTTAGGTCTGCTCCCCACTGGTAAGTAGGCATCCCCCAAGGGCTCCCGGGCTGCCAGAGGGATGTCTGACTGCCAGCTTAGGCCCAATCGCCCAGGGAGTGGCCCTAAACCAGCAGGTGTACATCCCCCAATGAGTCCCAGACTGCAAGAGGGCACAGGCCAGGCTGAGGGACTCCCCTGAGTGCACAAATATTTGTGCACCAGGACTCTAGTATGTTTACAAGAGTTTTATCCTCTTGTTGGATCAATTCCTTTATTATTATGTAATGACCTTCTTTGTCTCTTTTATGGCCTTTGTTTTGAAGTCTATTTTGTCATATATAAGTATTACTACTCCAGCTTTGTTTTCATTTCCATATGCCTGGAATATTTTTTTCCATTCCTTTACTTTCAGCCTATGTGTATCTCTTGTATTGAGATGTGTTTCTTGTAGACAGTATATATTTTTTCTTATCTATTTGGCTACTCTATGTCTTTTGATTGGTGCCTTAAATTGATTTGGTTTTAAGATTATTATTAATAGGTACTTATTTATTACTATTTTTTCCTTATGCCTATGTTCCTCCCTATATATATTTCTTCTTCTTAGAGCAGTTCCTGTAGCATTTCTTGCAGTGCTGGTTTGGTGGTAATAAACTCCTTTACTCTTCTTTTGTCCTGGAGGCCCTGTATTTCACCTTCAATTTTAAATAGTAGCCCTGCTGAATAGAGCAGTCTTGGTTGCGTATTCTTGCTTTTCATTACTTTGAATACTTCATGCCAATCCTTTGTTGAGAAATCAGCTGACAACCTTATGGGAACTGCCTGGTAGGTAACTTTCTGTCTCTCTCTTGCTGCCTTTATGATTATCTCCTTTTATTTAAACATGGCCATTTTAATTATGGTGTTTCTTGCTGTAGGTCTCTTTAGTGGCATCTTGATTGGTACTCTCTGTGCCTCCTGAACTTAAGTGGCATTTTCCTTCACCAGGCTAGGGAAAATTCCTGTCATTATTTCTTAAAACAGGTTCTCTATCCCTTGCTTCCTTTCTTCTCCTTCTGGTACTACTATGATGGGACTGTTGTTGTTTCATGTTGTGCAAAAGTTCTCTTAAATGATCCTCCTGGTTTCTAATTCTTTTTTCTGTTCTGATTGAGAGATTATGTCTATTTTGTCTTCTGATTCACTGATTCTGCCCTCTATTTGTCCAGGTTACTGGCTATTCCTTCCTGTGTATTCTGTATTTCAAATATGGCATTCTTCATTTCTGATTTTTCCCCTATGGTTTCTATGTTCTTTTTCATACAGCTGTTGTTCTCACTAAGTTCCTTGAGCATCACTATAACAATTACTTTGAAGTATCTAGCTGATAAATTGCTTGCCTCCATTTCATTTAGTTCTTTTTCTAAAAATTCCTCTTAGTCTTTCATTTGGAAACTGTTTCTTTGTCTCCCCATTTTGGATCTCATTGTGCTGGTTTCTACAGATTAGATAGAACTGCTATGACTCCCAGTCTTGGTGGAATGGCCTTTTGCAGTAAGTGTCCTCTGGGATTGAGTGGTACAGTCTCCTTGATTTTCTGAGCTGGATACTGTAAGGATGTCTCTGGTGTGGCTTGTTTGGGATCCCCTGTTATAATTGAGTGTTGATTAATTTTGGTCCTTTCATGGGTAGGCTATGACTACGTAATCTTGAGTGTCTTGATGGGCTCAGTGGCACAATTATTAACCCTTTAGACTTCGTATCTTTAGAGATAGACCTTTGTCACCATCTATGAGACACTGTGCAGGGACTGTCCCCTGAGGCATGGTGTTCCCTGCAGGGTCTGGAGCTTGCCAGGATCCACCTTTTGGTGTGCCTAGTTGGGTTGAACTCTGGTGTGGCCTGAAGCCCATCCCTGGTTGTGTTGGTTCTGTCCTTTTGGTGAGTTTCAGATGCAGGTCACTGTCAGATGTTGTGTATGCAGGCCTTAGGTTTCCTGTGTTTAGTTACCACTCTTCACTGTTTATGTGTGTGTCTACTGGACATGTATGTGTGTATAGGGGTCAATCTGTAAATGGGTCATCTTCTTTAAGCTTAGAGCTGAGGTAGGTCTATGGTCAGACCAAGGTTCCCTGAGGTCTTCCTCCACTTGTCAACTCCTCCACCTGCTCCTTGAGGTTGCCTGGTCTTCCTTCAGAACCTTCCAAAGAGACTATGTAGGATGGACCCAGGCTAGTACAGCTCAGGCTAGTGGGTCCCCTGCTTGGAGATTAGATAGACAGGTACCCAATGGAGGGAAATTAGTCTCTGCTTCAAAGCAAAAATTCTCAGTCTAAAGGGGCTTGCTGTGAGCCCAGGTTGCGTCCAGCCTGCAATCTCCTTTGCAGGATCAGGGGGATAGATAAAAAGAGTCTCTGGTTTAGGACGCTGCTGGTCCAGCCCTCAGGAGGAGGCTAAGTGCTTCCTCACTGTCTCAGACAATAGCCTCTGGGTGTCTCACACTTTCAGTGTCCCACTCAAAGTTGGAGCTGCTCTTCTTCCCTACAGAACTGCACCCAGCAGAGATATTGGGGACTTCACAAGGCTGAACCTAACACTCTCCTCTTGGTGGTAGTGTTTACAGCCTGAAAGGGGAGGAGGGGCTCTACCTCTCCTCACTTCTTGGGACTGCTTGGTGGAACTCACAGGGAGCTCAGATCAGCTTCCTCACAATGCAGTCAGATCCCAGCACTTGCCCATCTTGCTCCCTGACAGAAGCCTCCCTGGGGGATACAGTAAAAAAAAATTCCAGCTCTGCTTGTACTTGTACCCTTGTGCCACAAGAGCACACAGGAGAGGGTCTCAGCAAAGCAGGGGCTGAAATTCCAAGCTCTACATGGGCTCCAAATTCCACAGTGTGGGCCAAGAATCCCAGATATGCACTGCTTCTTCATGCCACCAAATGAGCAGCACGGGCAGTCCAGGAGGCTCCAGAGGTTGGGGAAGGGGTTTCGACCATTTGTTGGAGAGACCTTTGCCCTTTCCCCAAGCCAAGCAGTTCAGTCACTGACAGGCTCTGCAGAAGGCCTGGCAAGAAAGGAGAGGGTCCCTCAGAGTCACTGCTAGATGCAGTCCACAGACCTCTCAGCTGGCCCCAAATACGCAGCACGGGGTCTTCTGCAGTCAGAGCCCAGAGCAAACTTCTAGGCTAGACACTTCCTCCCGGGGAGGGTGGGCCACAGTTGCCCAGGCAGACAGAGCTCCCTGGTTCTCTCTCCCTTTCTGTGACTCTACTCCTCTTTCCAGTCTTATGTGGCTTCTTCAGTGCTCCATTAGATATAATATTTCCAGTCAGCTAATCTTCACTTGTTTTTTTCAAGTTGAATGTGCAATATTTTAGCTGTAAATCCAATTCTTGGCTGGGAACAAGAGCATAGAGCCTCCAGCTACTCTGCAGTCATGTTGCCTTTCTCGTCATATATCTTTATTTTACCTCTATTTTACGATCCTGTACCCTTTTCTTCAAAATTAGAAAAATACTTCTTGTAATAGATAATTTCAGTAAACTCTTATTACATGCCAAGCACACTATGAACAGCCTTTCATGTACTATCTCATTGAACTTCCTCTACAAACTCTGAGGAAAGTATGATGATTCCCCACTTTACTGATGAGAAAGTGAGGCTTGCAAGGTGTAAATAACTTTCTAATGCCAAGGTAACACAGTGACAGAGTAGAGATTTGAACTTAGGAGTTTGTCTGATTCCAACGCCCATGTTCTTAGACACTTAAGCCACAAGATGACCAGGGTTGAAGGTCAAGTTGGTCAATTCAACCTTTTGAGAATTTAAAAAGTGGGACAGTGGAAGTGCCTGCTCTGTTTCTTAACCTGATAAGAGGGACTTCAACATGACCACCCAGGGAGCTTGAAGTGTACCCCTATTTTGTGGGGAAGAGCTCCATCCAGAAATCAGAGGGGTGAGCTATGTGGACAAGGATTTGTGTGGGGGCTTCTGAGGGACTGCACGTGGCTGCCTCAAGCCCTGTCTCAGAGGGTCACCCAAAGTGTCCATGAGATTTCAGCAGAAAGGAAGTTAGGTATGAACACCAAGTCCTGGGGAAATAGGGCTTCTTCTCCCAGGTCAGGGGAACTGCCTGGGGAACCTTCCCCAGGTTGGAGTTTCTGAAGAACCCACAAAAGAAACCAGGAATGTAATAGTCATCTGAAACATGTGTGGTTCTAGAGAAGATGACACATCTTGTGAGGGTATCAATCAAATTAGGCATTTTTACCCTCCTTCCCCTCCTCCTTTCCCTGATCCCCTTCAACCTCAGGGAAGCCAGAAACCAAGTGCGTGCACAATTGAGAAGGATAAATGTTGGCTGAAGAAAGAGAAAGGGCCCACAGATCTCTCCTCCAGAAGCCAGTCCGCAATGCAGTCCCCACCTAGAGCAAGAAACGGCATTGACTGAATAAGCAAGAACCATGGTTATTACTGCTCAAATGAAGTTATGATTGTGACTATGCTTATACTTCCAGGTTGCCTATTGCTGAAGAGTAAACAGAATGCCCGAGCCTCCCTGAGTTCACATCAGAGGGCCAGGAAAGGTCCACTATGCTGAGGAAGCATAAAGGATGATGAGAGACAAATAGAAAGATGCTTTACGGTTAGTACTCCACCACACTCTTTAGCTGCCCGTGGTGACAGTTGTCTTACAATGCTACGGAAGCTTCTCAGGGCTTCTGTGTTAAGAATGTCATAACTCAGCCAAGAAAGTTCCAAGAGTTTGGGTTTCTGATTCTCCTCCTAACAACCTCCCAACTCACTGATGCCAATTAAATTCCTTCCAATTGTTAGGAACTATTAGGATTTTTCAAAATAAACTATTATTTTTCTAAACAAAATTCTATTATTGAATATGAGGACATTATCAGAATTTTTCTCTCCCATTGGGTGAATATATGATCATATGAGGTTAGGAAAACCATAGTTTTAACAAATCCTCTGGTTACTGGAGCAGCCAAAGCTTTGGTTAACACACCTGGTGAGGAGGAAAGGGTCTCTGTGTTTCGGGGGAGGTCTCAGGTGATGATGGAATGAGGGGTCTCTGCAGGTCACGTTGCAAGCTCTGTGCAGTGGTGGGTCTGGACTCTGGCATCACCTATTGGAATGTCCCATGGGAAAGTTTGAAACAGCACTTGGAAGTTGCCCAGCTGGCATGGCTCAGTGCTTGAGTGTTGACCTATGACCCAGAAGGTCACAGTTTGATTCCCAGTCAGGGCATATGCTTGGGTTGTGGGCTCAATCCCCAGTGTGGGGCTTGCAGGAGGCAGCCAATCAATAGTTCTCTCTCGTTATTGATGTTTCTCTCTCTCTCTCTCTCTCTCTCCTTTGCTTCTTGAAATTAATACAAAAATATCTATATTTTTTAAAGTTGAAATTGACATTAGGTAGTATATTCTGGATCTGCCAAACTTAATTCTTTTACTCACCATAAAAATAAAAATTTCTAAAAGCAAGTGCCAGAGACAACTCAGGGGTAACTCATGCTCTGCTGTCCTGTAGCTTGTACAACATCTGGGCATTCTCTTCCACAGGTGAGTGGGAAATTCCAGTCACTGGAGAGGTCTAGGCTGCTGTGGCTACAGTCTAGAGATACAGGGAGCAAAAGCAGAATGACACTCACAGCAACAGCTGAGCGCGCGTGAAATGTCCAAGTCCAGGCAGGGGGTGTGGCTCTGAGCCTTTGTGTCGTGTTGCCTGCATTTAGATGTGCGCTGAGAATGGAATTGTCATGTGACCGCACTTTTGAAGTGAAATCCAAGTAAGGCTTTCTGTAGGACGGGGCAGATCCATATTTTTGTGGTGTTTCATGCTTAAAACTTGAGAAAACCTTTTTCAGAAACAGAATACAAAAATATCTCACTATGTATCAAATTTTTGTAAAAACATATTAACATGTTGAAAGGGCTCCAACACAAGAGAGGGCCCCAAAAGCTTGCATTTCAGTAGTTTTGAAGTAAACCACTTCTGCTTGGGATACAACAGAACAAGCTTTTCTGCAACCTGTTGATGGAGATCTAGAATCTAAAGTCAACCAGTTTTACACCTAATCAGTAAGGGCCTCTGCAGGGACTCGCATACACGGGCCTGCTCCTGAGTGCAGAAAGCCATCTTACAGGAAAAGGCCACAGCAAATGTGGCCATCATGCTTCAGAACAGTACACATGCTTTGACAACTTGAGAAGTAAAAAAATGCTGTGTCAAGAGGTACCTCAGGCTCTAGTTCAAGATTTTTTTCCAAGGATTCCCCATAAAGGTGACATAAGTGCACGGAGTTATTCCAGCAAGTGCTTACAACTGAATTATTATTCAGTGGGAGGTGAGACTTTACATTTCAGTTTCTATTTACCCTACTGTTTTCATTTCTTCTTTTACATCTCTAACTTATGGTTGTCTAAAAATCTAACCAGTTACTAATTCTTAGGAGTTATGTGCAACAAGCATGACGAGAAGAGGACCAAGGAGAGGGAGAAAGAAATAGAGTTAACAGCAAAAAGTTCCTTCTTGATGAACTGCTACTTAAATGGTGGCTTAGCCACAATTACCCTACATACAATTTAAAAGTAAGATCTTTCTTTAGCTAAGCAACAGTATTCCAGCATTTCCTTAAGACTGTTTGGCAGCACAGTAGTTCCAAGCAGGTATTTTGTGGAAGAAGCATTCTAAAATCAAATGGCATAACATAATTCCTTCTTGGAAACTCGTAGGACACATTAAAGGCGCTGGTAAGTCCTGCAGTATAATAACCTGTACATATGTGTTTAACCCAGCAGTTCCCAAACATATTCACTAAAGAAACTGTCTATCAATAGGGGGAAATATATTTAAGGCTTAAGTCCTCATCTAACATTTCAAAGGCTCATAGATGATGCACTTCATTGGGCATAATTACTTCATATAGTTGCACAAGACAGTTTTTCAGAGAAAATGGAATGACCCACCCCATCTTTGCAACTACACGGCTTCAAATAGGAATGTGCACCAACATGGAGCACCCATCTGCTTGAGCTCACAGAACGAGATTTGGCAATCTTTTCAGCATGACATCCAAAAGATTTTGATTCTGCCACAGGGAGGTAGTGACACATTCCCTTCTTATCTTTCTCTTTGTTCCATGGCAGGCAACGTGCTCTCTCTTTCCCTGTCTCTTCACCCCTCTCGATATATATCTCTGTTCTTATTGTTTCTCTTTAACTGCTCTCAATTTGAGAACCAGAAAATGCTCCTTTATTAATTGATGTAGCTCCTAGAGTAGAACAGAGTCACAGCTTTGTGGTCCTCGTTCACCCTCTGAGCTTCTAGGTGACTCTGCCTTCTTGTCACAATTCTGGCTCCACAGGAGACACTGAGTGTCTTCAGGACTCAGAGAAAGCTGCTCCCAAAGTAGTAAGAGACCGGTAACTACCCCATGAACTAATCACTGTGCAGCTAGTCAGCGCATATCCAATAATTCCTCTGAGAACACCGGCCCCGGGGCCTCTGGATCATCCTAACTCCAGCACAGCACAAGTCACTCTACACAAGTTCCTGAGAGCAAGCAGCGCATGGGATCTTTTTTCTTTGTTGATCCTGCAAACATTTTTAAAAAGAATCAGACAAATAAGTCCATACTGCACATTCCAGGCAAGTCAATGATGCTTCCTGCCCCTCACTTTCCTGGCCTGGAGCATGGAGGTCACTCATGGCCACAGTGAAGGTCAGATGGAAAAGCGCATGGGATGCACTCAGGGGGCTGACACTCAGCAACTAGTCCATAAATAACAGTCATTCTTTAAACCCAAAAGCCGGAGGAGACTCGGATACCTTCTCTTCCCTAAACTCTCAGAGTGAGGGGCAGCTGTTTCATTCACGTTTCAGTTCTGATTAACTCTTTTGTTGGCATTGTTTGCTTTTGCATTATGAATGTATAGTTACCAAAAATCCAGTTAGTCATTAATCTTTTGAAACCATGAGCCATAGGCGTGAGAAGGAACCAAAAGTGGGCAGGGGGGGGGGGGTTAACAAATTGCCGAACCTCGTTAAATAGTTACATGCCCGTGCCTAAGGAACTTGCTTGTAGGTGGGAGCTAAGCCACAGTTGCCCCTAATTAGCGAGAAATTGACATCTCAAAGAATGACTCTGCCATCGCTGTTACTTAAAACTGTTAGATTTATGTTTGAGTAAAACTGAGCTAAATTGGGCTAAAGTCACATTTGCGGGGGGTGGGGGTGGGGGGGCGGGGAGGGGCTCACTCTAAATTAGCCTGTGAAATCACTGTGACTGAGGTGAAATTTCCCAAAGGTTGGTCCATTGGGAAAATGAACAGACCAGCAATTCATTAGACTCCGCTCCACCCCACTCCAGTTTGTTACCTTCACGTCCAACATCAGAGGCAGGTTCCCCTCATCCCAGTGAACCTGACACTCTCGCCCTCCAGCTCGGGAAAGGCCAGCTGCAGCAGGAGCCTGCTCCCAGACCCACGGCTTCAAACACTCGCCTGGGCGGGCGCCAGCATCTATATGGGCGCACGAAGACTGTAAAACATTTGGTGCCGAGTGGAAAAAGACGCCTGTGCGCGCTGCCAGACGTTTTCAGCTTTCTTGCACCTGTGCCAAGTGTTTCTCAGCTCCTCTACCCCTTTCTTCGGAAGGGGCGGGGGTGAGGGATTGGGGGAGAGAGAAGCCAGCTTTCTGAGGGCACCTCCCATAGAACCGAGATGCTCCTGACCACTGTTCCACTCTTGTTTCCTGCTCAGTCCCCTTCCTGAGGCAAAGTGAGGACCTCCGGCCCATCTTGGTACCGAGTTTCTGAGCACCGAACCTCTCTAACATTCATTCCACCCCCTATGTCACCGTAGGTCCTGAGGACACCCCCCACCCCAGCCCGTCCCTGCAGTCTGTCTGCCATCCTTCCTGACTCAGTTGAATCACTGCTGCCCATTACAGCACCAAATTAAGGATTATTTCAAGGAAATAATTTGCACATTGAGACAGTTTATAATATGCAAAACTATGTGTGGAAGAGAGTATATGTTTCTTAAAGGAAGAACACCCAAAATGTTTTCAGATGGAAGTGTGAACATGTCTAAACATAGATGACATAACACAGATAATAAGAAAGTCAATTTCCAATGATCCTGGAACCTTGCGATACTGTTGTCAAAAGAAAAAGTCAGGGGAAGGGGGCCCTCCTCAGATCTCACACAATAGCACTGAAGGAAAGGGTTCCACAAGGCTGTGTGTTTATTAACAGTCAGGAGCTCCATGCATTCTACAGCCCTGTGAGGTGAGGACTCATATTTTCCCCTTTTCAGAGCAGGAAATGGAGAAATACAGTCAAGTCCTGCTGCAAGGAAGCAGAGCTTAGCCTCGATCCTCGGTCTCTGTCTCTGAGCTCACAAAGCTGTCAGGCCGGCCACTGCCTTCTCCAGGAGACGCCCCTTCAGCTCTTGCATCTGCTGACGCAAGCTCTTCCTACATAGGCATTGGTTCTTGATGCCCCTTCCTGGCTAGCTCTAGTCACCTCATGCCACAGATTTCGGTCTCTGTCCCCTGAAACCTCAATATAGGAGGTGAAATGAGGAGGCCTTTGTTTCTCTCTGAGTACCTTTCTCTCCCTTCATGGCACTTAATTTGGTTTGTAACTTTATTGCAAGGGCAGGAACCGTTTGCCTTTTACACACTCATGCCACACAACTCATAGCTCCTGGCACACTAGGCATGGGTGGAAGAACGAATGGACTCGGGGCACACAGTCCCTGTGGACTCCCTGGTGGTAAACAGGAGCAGCACTAACGCCATCAGAGAGAGCTTTGCCGAGGCCAGCATGAAAAATACATGTAAAGGGATAGCAGCCTGGAACACGCTCAGGCCTCACATAGACTAGTGTGTATACAGGTGTTAGACATATATTAGCAATTATCCATCAGATGATAGTAACTGTGATGAGAATAGTGCCCCCTGGTCTGAAAAGCTGCTTTGTGTGAGGCCCTTGCCTAAGCAGTTTATATTAATTATTTGGTTCTATCTTCATAAAAAAACTTTAAAAGGTATTACTACCCTCATTTTACATGTGAAGAATTAAGACTTAGTTTTAAGTCTTTTTAAGATTTAAGCAATTAAAGTATCTGAGTTTTCTTCGATCCAGGATTAATATCTAAGTTTATTTAAAGCCATTTATCTTCAAAGACAACTGATTTCTAAATCATTATTCCATCACTCAAAAACCCAAAACACCAAAATATTAAAAAACTCCTCCTCTTTATGCATCTTTTCTCTTCCTATACACACACAAGCACACACATACACAAATGTACATGCACACATGTGCACACATGCACATGCACGCACACATCAAGCTTAAGTTAAACACCAAAACTCAACTTCCTGATGAGAGGAAAGAGCGGCGGGCCATGGTGGCCATGGGAGGTGCAGGGCAGCTGGGCCTGTCCCCAGCACCTTGCAGGCACACGGCCATCCACTCAGGAAGCACATCTTCCTCATGAGTTTTTCCCAGAAAACGTCTTGCCAGAGAAGGCTTAGGTTACAGGCTGCCAGTTTACAGATGCTGTGGCCCCATTCAGCCAGAACAGAGGTGGCCAAGCCCAGGACCAGTCAGGTGACCTCTGCGTCTCTCCCCGCTCCGGGCCTCGGTCACCTCACACTCAAGCAGAGACCTGCTAGACGCAAACCCTGAGCTGGGAGGTAAGGATCCTAGTGACACTGGCCCCAGCAGGTGCGGAGGCCTCGGTAGAATGAGGTGGTGTCACCACCGGGGTCGTGGATGTGGCGTTCTGGTGGGTCAGTGGGGCTAAGGGCAGCTGGGGAGACGGGATGCCCGATGCCCCTGCCTCAGCCACTGCACCTCTGTGGCTTTGTCTCAGGAGGTGGTCCCATGAAGACCTCATTGACACTCACACACCATTCACTCAGCACAACCACCAAGAGCTATGGAGCCCTCAGCTTCAGGCGAAGGCTAAGCGCTCACAAATGTCATGCCCGAGAACAAGGGCAGCAGCAGTTTCCGAGGGAGAAAGGAGGAGAGGCCATGAGTCTAGAAGAATCTGACAACCCTCCCAGCCCGGACCGTCTAAGTCAGATCCACTGAACCTCTTGTGTCTCAATTGCCCCATGGTTAAAAGGGAGATAACTACCTGCCTCTTCCGTGAGGTTGTGAGATGTGTAATGTCGGAGGGAAATGTAAGATGAAGCTGCTCTATCCACTGTAAAGTCCTTTGATTGATCCAGAAGCAACTCAAGAATCTCTCTTCAGGAAGCATCTAGTAATTTCTCAGGACCCGACCAGGGAAGCGTGGAGCTGCACCCCCGTGGTACCAGCAGAGCTGGAGACTAGGCACTGCTCCCTAGTGGGCCCCCCTCCTGAAACTCATCCCTGCTCAAAGTAATGGGTTTCTCGGGTTGCAGCAGCTCCTCCACTAGCAGGCGAGCTGCATTAGTGGGAGATTTACGCTAATATCTCTGCAATGGAAGTCATGAGCTCACTCTATTCTCATTCGTAAGAGACCAGGAGGCAGGGTCTGTCCTTTTAACAGGATTTCCAGGAAGGGCACTGCAGCTTAAGAAACGCTGATTTGCTGGCACTTCTTTATTCCAGGAAGAGGCTGTCTTCAGTGTAGCAGAGCCCAGAGCAGAAAATTATTTTAATGCCCCTCCTCCCTCTGCATGTCTCCAGCCAAGAGATGAGTAGAGAGCACCCACTGGCCACAGCAATGCTGGCCTGGGTAAGAGTGTAAGAGCAGGGCCCTCCCTCTCTGAAGAGCCTCCTTGGACAATAGGATGGCCCTGGGGGGAGGGGCGCCCTGTATCCCCAGCAGCTGCCTCCAGGAGGCCCTGCCAGCATGTGTCCCGGCCAACTGGTTCATCTTGCTAACTATAACGCTCAGCAGACGGGGAGGGAGTGTTTATAGATATATACACACACCATACACTTTTCTCAGCGAGTACATATAGAGACCTTCCAACTGTATATTTTGCAGACATACAAACACTCACATATATTGTCCATATGTTCAAACAATTTTTAAGTTATAGCACGAACAAATAAGGATATCTTTACACTGAAAGTTGCTTAAGGCGCCATAGTGGACACGGTAGAGCATTATTTCAAAGACAAACAGAAGTGTTTGAGTTAACCTTTTCTAGCTATGTGACTTCTTCCATAAAAATGAGAATAATACTGGGATCTTCCTCATATGGTAGCAGTGAGGACTCAATGGAATTGTGTATATAAATCACTTAGCATAGCGTCTAGTGCCAGGTAAATTCTCAGGAAATGTTACTGTTATTGATATTAGATACCACTCTATCTGGGTAGCTCAGTTGCTTAGAACATCACCCCAATACACCAAGGTTGTAGTTTTGATCCCCGTCAGGGCACATACAAGAATCAACCAATGAATGCATAAATAAGTGGATCAACAAATCAATGTCTCTCTCTTTTTCCTTCCCTCTCAAATCAATCAATCAATAAATAAAAATACTAGATACCATACCATGTTGTGATCATCCAAAATCCTTCAGAACAGAAAGGTCAAAACAAAGGGCAAGACCCTGTCCAGTGACCACCTAGAGACTTTAACAACTTAATCTCCTTTTGCTATTTCTCACCATACCCTGACTCACATCCATGATTTTATTTACCCTGTTGTAGCTCTCTCCCTTCATTAAACTGTGACCTCCTAGAAGTCAGAAACAGTCTGCCTTTCATCTTGGTTTTCCCAGATCTGGACCAGAAACCAGTTTATTATAGGTGCTCAATAAATATTGATTGAGAAAATTATTATATGTAGATGATGCATCCTATGCAAAAAACACAGGTAAGTGGTAAATATCAGATTAAAGCATCACAGTAAAAACTGATGTTTTAAACAAAGAAGCCCAAATAAAGCAACAAAGTATTTTTAAAAAGGACATATTTTCTTTCACTGAGATTAGAGATACTTATTTCCACTAATAATTTAAGATAACACCAAAGGACACATAGATTTTTGTTAAAGTCCTAAATCATTTTTCTTGCACATATCACATTCTTAAAGCAGCATAACCTGAAGTTTCCAGCCTGAGCTCATAAGCAAAGCTTTATAGAGCCTTTAACAAAACCTGTGTGTGAGATGAATTCTTCTAGATATTTATGACACTCAAACCCCTATTCTGTTATAGTCTTCTTGTCCACTTAATTGGAAAGAAATTTTAAATTAAAGCCCTTATCAAGTCTTTCCATAATATACAACTTAGTTTTCAGAAAAAAATTATCTTTCATACTCTTATTTTATCAGTTTACATAATATTGAATTGGTTATGAATAAAACAAGCACCTTAGGCATTAATAGGTTTGGTAATATAGTCAATTTAATCTTGACTTTTATTGGTACACAAATCCAATGAAAAATATACTAGAGTTGTTTTGGTATTACACATGGTCACAGTATGTTTTCCAGAAGAAATAGAGAAATGCTATTTGGAAGATTTCTTAAGAGGGGCTCAGATACAAAAGTTTTTGTTGAGTGATCTGTAGACTAAGCCATAAGACATCTCTTTTGGGAGGGTTGGAGAAAGAAAAATTCCAAAGTTCACACTACAAAAATATTTTTAAATCATGTCATACCAAGACATTGATGAAAAATTATTAAGCCTAAACTCTCTAGTGGTGCTATCATCACATACACTTTGCCCATGTTACCCACACAAGCTGCTTCTGCTCTCCTTCCTCTTCTAATAACTTGATACCACCAAGACTTGCAGGGTACAAGTTAATAAGGACAGCCTCACAGCCGCAACTAAAAGTGCAGGCCAGGGGCCTGGGAAGGGAGAGCTCACACCCTACCACTCCACAGCAATTACTCCTAACAGGGAGACTCTAGCTAGAGATGAAACAGGAAGAGGTGGTCAGTTACTGTCAACAGAAAGGGATGAGCCTTACATTCCTAAACAGGAAGCTGCTCCTTCCCACTACCCACTATAGCAGCAGGAAGGAAGATTTTCCTCTTGCCCAGCAAGAAGCCCAGACAATGGAAATACCACAGCTCACCCAATGAGGAACCATTAACACCTGCACTACTCCTTTCCTGCAATGAACTTGCATTTTTCTCTGTTGACTTCCGGGTTCCATACTCTTTTATATAAAGCCTTCCACCTGTGAAACCTCTCCCAGTCTCTCTCTGCTAGCTGGATGATATGCTGCCCAACTCCTAAATCTTTAATAAAGCTAATTAGATGTTCAAATCGATGCCATTAAATTTTGCTTATTAATACAACATATCTCCATTGGCCATCTGTATGCCTTCTTTGGAAAAGATTCCATACAGGTCCTCTGCCTTTTTTTTGTTTTGTTTTTGTTTTTTTTTTGAGAGGAAAGGTTTTAATGAGCATCACAAAGGGACTAAAAATTTAAAAAAATAAATAAATCATGTACATTAGAAAAAAAAAAAAAAGAGACACAAATTTCAAACCCAACCTTTATTGCCATGCTTCAGAGACTGAGGAGGAGGGAGAAGGCTCAATCCTGCTTATCTCTTCCCAGAGCGAAAGGCAGCTAGCTAGAGGGCAGTCCCTGAAAGTCTTTTCCCAGCGGAGGGGCTGAGGGGCTGGCTGAGGGGCTGAGGGGAAGGGGAGATGTCTCTGCTGCTTATGCCAGGAGCAGGAAAACCTGCAGCAATGAGTTAACCTCCAGAGGTCAAGAGAGACTCTGAATTAGACAGGAGCGTCAGATGTTGGAAGGGTAGGTGGACTGAGGAAACTCTTCAATTACCCAAACAGCACTGAAGGCCTAAAGGGCAGATGAACATCCCTCTCGCAGCCTGGGCCCCCTTTGCTCCTTACCGTCTGCCTACTCACTGCTCGGAGCTCCTTACCGCTGCCCCGGAGGCAAGAGAGGCTCCTGCCACTGCCACTGGGCTCTCGGGTTTCTGGCTGAGCATCGACCTGTGGGAGTTCATCGACCACCAGAAGGCAGCTCCTGCATTGAGCATCTGCCCTCCTGGTGGTCAGTGCTCATCATAGCAACCAGTCATTCTGGTCATTCCACCATAATGACCGCTTAGGTTTTTACTATATAGATTATTATTTATTTATGTATTTATTTTAGCACAGTAGATTTGTGGACTTGAGTCAACTCCCAAATATTCAGTTCACTAAAGTGAACAATATGAGTTGTCTACCAAGACTTATTCCTTTTGTCTCTTTCCTTGAACCTTAATTTCAATCATGTGTCTCATACAACTCACGGGATTCATGGGGCTCAAGAGATACCCCTGGGGGAAAGCCTGATGAAAATATACAGATCAGTGTGAGGCATTTCTCTGCAGCTCTCATTGGCCCGAGATGGCCAGGTAACCTAAATTGACCCGATGAACTGAAAGAAAGGACTTATATTTTAGGCTAAAGGGAGAGGTAGTTTTTTTCACATTCATTTGACATGAATAAGTAAGATGTGGTGGTTTGTATTGACAGCCAACTGATTGCCATATTAAATCAGTGTCATATCTATTGATAGACGAAATGAAAAGAACTAAGGTCCCCAATATTGTTAAACCACTGAGTCAATCAAGAAATGACTCTGTTCATTTCTAGACTTTCTGGTAAGTGAGATAACAAATGCCTTATACTTAAGCCAATTAAACATCAGCTTTTTGACACAAAAGAAAAACTGCTGCCTTTAGTATCCATATTGATTTTAACATGTATTTCAATTCAAAATAATTTAAGTGTATATGGGGAGGTGAGAGAAGGTTGTACTTGTAAGACTTGAGAAATAAGTTATAATATAAAAATGTTACAATTAGCTTGGTTCATAATTTTGAAATTAGAATGTCCATTTAAGATTTATGATCTGTAATTAGAGGTGGTTACAGGTCAGTGTGTACTCCTTCATAGGTGACAGCCTAAAAAAACTCATACCTCACTGATACAATTGAGTAGATAATTGAAAGGATAAAGGATTAACATTTTCTAGATTTTTCATTTGTAGGTATATGAATACAATAAAACTACATTCTACAAGAAAACTAGATATGGTATTGTGAAGATATGAAAAGAAAATTCTGTTTAGATACCATGAAAAATCCCTAACTCACATAATAAGTTTTCTTATAGTTAATGGCTACTTACCTTAACTGGGGGGGATTATTAAATAGTTGTGTCCATTTCCAGGATCCATTTTCACCATGGCATGTCTTGCTTCGCTCCCCCTCTATATGCCTTGCTGGGTGTTCTATTTAGTTTTGATTCAGAGCCTGACTTTCAGATACAACTGCTTCATAAAGCAATTAAAACTTTTCTTTCTCTATTCAACCACTTAAACTCTTTAAAACATACTTCAAAAGATATCAACATATGATTGAAGTTACCAGTTAGACTTCTTCCAAAAATAAAGGAATGCGTTCTCCTAGCCAACCATTTGTATCCTCACCGTGCTCCCTCCTTCGAGCAAGCACTTGGGTGGAGGGTACTGGGAAAGCAATACAATCATCCACAAATGTGAGATTCAATTAAAAATTATACCTATTTCTTAACCAGGAAATGTGTGACGGGTTAGACTGGGTGGGATGCTTCATAAGAAGAATCCCAAATAATCAAAGGAAAGATGTTATTCAGGAGTTCTCACCTTGACTAGCTTTCCTGGGGAGTTTTAGTTTTTAATATTTTTCATTTGTTGTTGTTTTGATCAGTCATCCTGCATTCCCAGGTACAGAAATATGACACCACTAGATTACCTCACCACACCTTTACATGCAGGAAGCTGTTTCTTAGCTTCACTTCTGACTGCCACGTGCCTTCCTTTTCCATGTGTGCCTGTAAGATGTTTTCACTATGCATCAAAGTAAAAAAGCTTTGAGGGGGAAAAAGAAAATATCACCTCAAGGAGAAGCTCTATGGGTATCGAGGATAATCCTGTTTTCCATTATCTTCAGGGAAGAAAATTAAGCAGAGATATAGTTTTTACCTGGAAAAAGTGGTTACCAAGTAAGGAAAAATACATTAGACAACATTTTAAGAAGTATTCAAGTTTTGTCATTTTGGCGCACGGTCATTGTAAGTGATCAACAACTCACAGAAAAATGTTCTAAAAAGTTTTTTTGCAAGAATCATCCAGTTTGAGCAGATATGAATTCTACTGTGTGTCAAAAGCACACACAGCAGCCGTGGAAGGGGTGTCAAGGATAATATAATGCCTAAACAGGTGACACGAGTTATGAATATATTTGCTTTTTCAGTAAAGTGGAATTTGTCTTCTATTGCTGTGAAAAACTGGGACAAATTTTATACCATTCCTTGAACTATTCAGAAGCCATGTTTTAAAATGAATTTTTAAAAGCCACAGCATGGCCCTAACTGGTTTGACTCAGTGGCTAGAGTGTTGGCCTGTGGACTGAAGGGTCCCAGGTTCGATTCCAGTCAAGGGCATGTACCTTGGTTGCTGGCACATCCCCAGTGGGGGGTGTGCAGGAGGCAGCTGATGAATGTTTCTCTCTCATTGATGTTTCTAACTCTCTATCCCTCTCACTTACTCTCTGTAAAAAAAATCAATAAAATATATATTTTAAAAAGCCACAGCATGTAGTAGGCATTTACTAAATGTTTTTAAAGATTAAACTGAATTAATTAATGCAGCATCACACAGGCCAGGTAACAAAGGGAACCGAGGCTATTTTAAAAGGAATTCATGCTGAAAAGTAAATGCTGAAGAAACAGTAGCTTGTATTACAATCTATCCTGCATGACTACAGTAGGATAACACTCCCTCCCTCATCTAAACGTAGACAACTTGTGTGTAGCCAAGGACGGAAGGGCAGCAGCGCGTCGGTGGTGAAGCATGCGAGCCGCGCTCCAGAGGGCTTCCTGGTTCCTGCACAGCCCGGGCTCCACATCAGCAAGCGCCCCCCGACCCTCAGCAGGAGAGCCCACCTGACACCAGCTCAGGATCTTGTGGGAGGGAAAATCCACCACCAGCAGGGAACTCTTAGAAAATGAAAGTTCCAATAAAGGAAAAAATAACAGGCCAGTAACTACCATGGGAAACACGTCTCCTAACATCATCCCCATCTTTACATTAAGGTGCTCAGCTAAAATTTCCTGTGCTCCCTTCTCACTGTCATGGACCGTGAAAAGGAGTTCTGATCTGTGAGCTTTTAGAGAAAACATGTTGTCTTAACAAGAGACGGACCATGCCGGCAAGGCCTCTGTCCTTAGCCCTCCCTCTGTTGTATTTAAAACTATTATTTGAGGGGTTTTTACGTGCAGCCAAAGTCAACCCTAACCCAAACATGGGACTGACCTCTGGTGAGGGATTTATTGTTATTAGATAGACTGTCTCTGCAAACACCAGGGAAATAAACCAGCACATATAAGCGAACTCGTAATGAACTTTTCACCTCTTTATAGAACGTGAGGAACCTGGCATGAGCAGCTCTTAGCAGCAGAAGCTTTCCAAAGACTTAGAAAGGAAGCTTTGTCTTCTTTTTCGCAGGGACACAGGTGGGACCATAAACTCTTTCTAGCATGGCTCCCCTCAGCCGGCCAGACACTGAACACACACACACATGTGCACACGCTCGTGACACAGCCAAAACTTCTGGGGGAAACCTGTAAACCTGTTAGAGCTTCAGAAACTAACTAGCCTAGAAGGAATTTAAAAGTATTTTCTGGCCTGTGGCTACCTATGGAATAGAGGCAAAATATGTAAAAAAGCAAAACTCAAATGAACAAAGCTTAATAGAAGGTTTTCTGTCAAAGGAGCCACGTGTCTAATGGATCAGGTCAACTGTCTAAGACTAAATCATTGTCATTTAGGTAATGTCTCCTTGTCAGGTTACTTTCAAGTGACCAAGTGACAGAGTCGCTGCTTACTTTTTAAATCACTTATCAGCACAAACCAAATCACTTCCAATATAACCTTAAAGTACAGAAGCCTGCCACCTGGAGTTTCTCCAGCTGAGTTCTGTGCCTCTTTGCCTAATACGCCAAGTGTCTTCCTGAGATCCATGGCAGGGTTAGGCAGTTCATTCATTTGGAATATCCAGTGATTCTTATGTTAGTTTTCTGGGATAATAATTATGTTCTTTGAAAGAGTAAGGAGGTTTAAAGAACAATAGGACACATTTCTAAACATACCACCTGAGGTTACAGTAGGAGAATATAAATATTGCTTGCATTTTTAATGAAATTCACTCATATTTGAGTAAAAAACTGGAGGTCAAACCTCTTCAAAATATTGTGCCTTTTAAGTTACACCAATGTCCCTTGTTTTGGAGGGAATGCTTTTTCACAATTGTTTTAGCCAAAACTAATACCAGATTTTCCATTTTCTATAGCACACATTTTGAAAATAAAATATATCTTTATTTAATCATTATACATAAAATATATAAAAGCTCTGGACAATATGAGTTTGTTGTGTCCAAAGATTTTTTAAAATTTATATTCACAATATCTTCCACAAGAAATATGTGATGATGAAGTTAAGCTTCAGCCAACCTTCCAGACCAAATTCTTAGGTTCCCCCACATTTACTAGCGATCAATTCTCCCCACTTGTGAAGAACCTAAGGTAGTCCCTCTTTGACATTTTGCTATACAATTTCACTTGGGAAATGGGATGTTTATCGAATATCCTGAGAGAATAGACTTCTTCATTCGTGAGAAGTACAGGACAGGGAGCAGGAGCTCTGGAAATGTTGAGTGTGTGTTTCCAGACAGCAGGAAAGCAAGCGGTTATTTTTGGACTCTTCCACTGCATTAAAGTATCGCAGAGCCAAATTCTGCCCCAATAATTCTTCTTCAAGTGACTGCAGCCCGTATGTTTCAAAAGCTGAATTTGTTTCATTGCATTTCAAGGTCTAATCTTGCAGTTATTACACAGGCAGAATCTCCAGGAAACTGAAATTTTGTTTGTGTAAGAAAGTGTATTTTGAATATTTCCTGAGGCAAAATGTGCTCTAAGACCGGAGAACTAGGGTTAATGTGAAGTAAATTGCAGATCTCCAAACAGCTCTGCACTTGCTAGTTTTTTATACAAGGTTTCTCCTTTCGCTTGAAAATGCCAAGAAGATTTCTGAAAACATAGAAAGTAATATTTAGATAATTTTTATTTATAGTTGTCTTTTTAAAAATTAACAATGTCTTCTACAATTTCCTTATTTTAAAAATGTTATCTCCATTTGGCTAGTGAATAAAATGTAAATGTTTATGTAAAGTACCATAAATAAATTCTTTTAAAAGAAAAAATCTAGACTCTAAGTGATTCTGCTTAAAATTGTTATTTTTGAAAGTCTGGTTGCCAATTTAACACCATATGGCCACTAATTGTGCAGTATAAAGTAAAATATTATGTACTTTTCTGTATAATTAATGAATCTTAAATTCAAGAATTTGGAAAAGACAGAAAATTATTCCAGCAGGTTCCAGACATTCACAAACTTCTATATAGTATCACAAATCTTCTTTTACAGTTTCTGAACATTTGTAATTTCTCCTGTAAAACTATATCCACCTTCATACCAAAAGTACCTGTTTCATTTTTCAGATAATAAGGGGGGGAGGGGAATCCTGCCACATCTACACAAAATATGCCTATCCTCATTAGATCCATTTGCTCAATTACATTCAAGTTTCCTGCCCAATAGGCATTAAGTCTGGGTATTGCTATAACTATAAAGTCTTGAAACTCCCGGTAGTCTTCTAAAACTTGGATGTGCATATAAGCTTTTAAAATATCAAGTTATTCCAGAGTTTAATACACATAACTGTTTCCAGAGGGCCAGAGGCGGTAGGCACAGCTGCCCGTTCCATTGGAGGAACTGCACCGAGCCTGCCAGCCAGCATCTTGCTACTTTCTGGATTGTGTTTTCTTTAAGTGTTCGCTTCTATTTTATGCAATATGAGTTTGATACCTTCTGAATGTGAACCCTGTCACCAGCAGCCAACATCAATAAGCTATCTAATCGAGGCCTAAAAACCAACAGCAGACCTCGGGGCTCTGTTCCTATAAAGCACAGTTCATTCTAAGTCTTTCCTTCCAAGCCGGTCTCACTGGAAATTTACTACCCTCTTCTGACAGGGTTAGGGCATTGTCCACTTAGAGTTCTGGAAAGACCCTTTCGGGAGCAATCTTACCTCTTGAAAAAGAAAAAAAGAGAAAGGGGAAAAAAAGACCTCTCTCAACTCTCCTTGAAATCTTTTTATTTAGCTTCAAGTTTCTTTTGAGAGCAAGGAATTTTCCCCATGAGCCTCCATGCAGCTACTTCTTTTCAAATAAAAGTCGTGTAAATATTTCATAGGCATGTCTCCAGGATGAATTGCGCGATAGGAAGAGATGTTGAAGAAATATTTTCCTAAATCATGCCAAACAAGTGCAAACATGTCCCCAAACCCACGAGGTTTGGAGGGCAAGCCCCCAGGCCCTTCCCTCACACCGGGCACTTTTGAGCTGAACACTGTGCCTCACACCTGCACCCAATGACACTGGAGAGTACCTGATACTCATGCTTATTTTAAGCTTCTTAAGTGATATTTTCCATCTTAAAAACTGAGAAGGATTTTTGCCTTGAAAGGTTATTCATAGGTAGCAAAATAAACAAACCAAAAGTTTATCCAGAATTTCCTTTCTCCCCCAGATCTGACATTAAACACATGTGCAACACCACTCTTCTCGGATGCGGTCTTTCTTTTATATTTTGGCTTAATGAGTCTTTCTTCCCAGCTAGATCCTGAGCTCTTTTTGCACAGCCACCTGGATGTCCTTCCCCTGTGGCTATTGTGAGAGCAGGTTTAGCATCATCAGTGATGAACACAAACACACTCTTTTGAATTGACAGAAACTAGGCAACAGCTGGAAAACTTGAATCAAATATCAGCAAACACATTGGTGTGAGTTCCATAATCCATTGTTGTTGTTTTTGTGTGAAGTAAAATCAACAACCCCTTTAGAATAGTACAAGAAATTAAAATTCACTGTCAGCATATAAAATAGAAATGCGTACTAAATGGATGGCTAAGCAGATACTCTCTTGTGAGAACACTCCTAAGTAAGCCTCACGTTAAGAAAGAGGGGCCATAAATACTGATATGGAAGTATTAGTGCTGACACTGGCTTCCAAGGCCAAGTTTACAGTTCTTATCTGCACTCATTGATCTCACCTGACGGCCGTATTTCAAAGATCTGATCTCTTTTGCTGCTTTGTTTCCTGGCTTTGCATCTATCCTCCACTTGCCAGGGAGGTGTGCTGTAGTTGAAAGTTCAGCACGTCCGCTTGATGAGCCCTGACTCTTCCGGACAGCGTATGCCCCATGTGTTGGTTTTCTTTAAAAGGTGCCGCTTCTGACCCAGGCTGCCTAGGTTACGAGTTGTTTGCCAAAGGAGTGATGGATAATCCTTTCCTATCACTCCTTTCCCCTTAATTCCCTTTGAACCAACTAAATACTCATTCAAGATAGCAGCTGGAGGAAAGAGGGAATCTGTGTCCAGGAAATACTTGTTTCTGTTCTGTATGATGATTGAACCTGTGCCCTTGAACACCTCAAGGCAGCTACCTAATGCTCTAACCAAGACACCCTAAAAGGAGCTAGGACAGCAAGAGGAGGCTATCCTGGCCCTGATTCAGAACATGAGTCTTTCATGGAGTACATCTTTGAAACAGAAACAATGCTTTATTCTTCACTCCTTGAAACTGCTTGTATGGGGGTTGTATTGTGCCAGTGAGGGCAACAACCTAAGATTGAAAACCATCTTCTTTTTCATGTTCACTGTAGTTAAAATCAGTAGCTTTAGTCACTCTCACCACCAACTTTCAAGTGATCCCTCAAGTTCAGTGATAAGATGACATTAGCACCACCTGCAATGACCACAGGCTTCCGGTGGAAAGCCTGTCGCTGAGCCATCTCCAGCACAGCCCATTACCATGAAAGGTTTAGCAGCGGGAGTGCCGTAATGCAGCGGATGCTGATCTGCATCTGGTTCTGAGATGGCCATTTGTTCCCCTAACACCGTTTATGCTGGCAAGAAAGCTGACGCATTCTATTGACCAAATTTCCAGAGCAGAAGATCTCCAGTGGGAGAAAAGTCAGAATTTCTGAGAGGAACTTGAAAGGAGTGTTCGGCCGTGTTTTTCTCAACTCTCACTCGCTGTGTTTTCATAGGCATCTTACTAGATTTAAGTTCACATCAAAAAGCTGTAAAAATATAGGCCCAATTATATTTAGAAAAATACTGCATTAAAATACTCTTTTTTTTCATTTATAACATTATTTCATAGGAAGATCATCTTTTAGAAGATGCTAGAATTCTGCTCAACTGCTACATAAGTGCAAAAATCACTATATTTTTGTACCAATTACTATGTATTAAGTAGAAATCCATTTATATTTCTATGAATTTACTTATTTAATATTTGTTAACTAACTACAGTTTAATATGTGAATATATAGAACTGCACTGTCCAATATGGTAGTCACTAGTCACATGTAACCATTGAGTACTTAAAGCATGACTATTCCAAATTAAGATATGATGTAAGTGTAAAATACACATAGGATTTCTAACTAAGTTTTTAAAAAGGAATATTTAGATTGATGATGTGAAAATAACATTTTGAATATGTTGGGTTGAATAAAATATTTAATTATTTTACCTTCTTAACTACTAGAAAAATTTTGATTACATATACAGTTCACATTTAAGGCTTGCCTTATATTTCTGTTGGACAGTTCTCATATAGAGGTAAGGTTAATTCAGAATTCAAGTAAAACAAATACTATCAATAAAATTTAATAATTTTTAGCCCTACTCATCTCCAATATTCTCTTTTTCTACAGGGAAAAGAAGAGAAGGTCTGTTAAGACACTTACTGTATAAATTTATTGCACCTCAATCATATAGCACTTACTAAATCTTTGTCCTAGGCCAATATTCAGTGTTAAAAATTTTTAAAGAAAATTGCCACTCCTTAAACTGCCACAGCCGATTTTTACAAGTTTGGAATAGAAGGAAACTTCCTTAATATGGTAGAGGGCATCTATAAAATAATCTAAAATAAACATTATACTTGATGGTGAAAGACTGAAAGAAGTCTCCTAAGATTGAGACCAAGGTACAAATGCCTTCTCACCACTTATTTTAATGTTGTACTGGAAGTTCTAGCCAGTGCAATTCATCAAGAAAAAGAAATAAAAGGCATCCATATTGGATAGAAGTAAAACTGTCTGTATTTGCAGATGACATGCCATATATGTAGAAAATCTTAAGGAGAACACACACACACTTAGAACTAACACATAGAACAAGGTCATAAAATGACTTTACATAAAATTAATATACAAAATACAAAAATCAGTTGTATTTCTATACATAAGCAATGAACAATCCAAATATAAAATTAAGAATACCTTTCACAATAGCATAAAAAAGACTAAAATGCACACACAAAAAAGTTCCAGAGTGGTACATTCAAAATTACAAAGCATTGCTGAGAGAAATTCTAGAAGACCTAAATAAGTGAAGAGGCAATTCATGTTCATGGGCTAGAATACTCAATATTCTTAAGATGACAATAATCCCCAAATTGATTCAAAGATTCAATGCAATCACTTTCATATTTCCAAGAGCCTTTTCTGTGTTTTTTGTGTTTTTACAGAAATCAACAACCTGATCCCAAAAACTGAATGAAAATGGGAAATATCTAGAATAGCCAAGCAATCTTGAAAAAAAAACATAGAAGAATTTCACTTCTTGATTTTTAAATTTATTGTAAAACTAGCTATCAAGACTTGGTATTGGTATTAAAGATAAAAATATACATCAAAGGAACAGGGTTGAGTCCAGATATGAATTATTATGTTTATAGTGACTTGATATCAACAAATATACCAAGGAATTCACTGAAGAAATGATACTGGTACAATAAACTATCCATATGCAAAAGGAAGGCAGGAAGGAAGGAAGAGAGAGAAAGGAAAGAAAGAAGGAAGGAGGGAGGGAGGGGAGAAACATGGTCCTTTAACTTTATAATACACATAAAAATTAACTCAAATGTAACAAGTAAAACAATATAACATTAGAAAAAAACAGAAAATCTTCAAGACCTTAGAATAAACAAAAGTTTCTTAGCTAAGACACCAAAAACATAATCCATAAAAGAAAATAATTAATAAATTGGACTTCATCAAAATTCAAAATGTTTGTACTCTGAGACATATCATTGAAAAAAAGAAAAGACAACCAACAGACTGGGATAAAATATTTGTAAGACACTTATCTGACTGGGAACTTATAGCCAGAGCATAGAAAGAATTCTTACATCAATAATAAGACAAACAATTCAATTTAAAAATGGCAAAATAGACATTTCGCCAAAGATACACAGATGGCTAATAACACACAAATAGAAACTACAATGAGATATGATTTTACCCTCACTAGAATGGCTATAATAAAAAGACAGACAATAAATACTGGCAAAAGTGAGAAGAAATTAAAATACTTATACATTGGTGTTATAAAAGTAAAATGGTATAGCCACTTTGGAAAATGGTTTAGAAGTTCCTCAAAAGCAACTGGAAGTTACTCTATGACCCAACAATTCCACTCGTAGATATATACCCAAGAAACATAAAAATATATGTCCACACAAAGGCTTGACAATGAATATTCTTAGCAGCAATATTTGTAATATCCAAAATTTGCAAACAACTTAAATGCCCATCAACTTGTGAATCAATAAGCAAAATGTTGTCTATTCTTACAATGGAATACTATTCACCAATAACAAGGAAAAAACTATAGATACATGTCACAACATTGATGAAACTCAAACACATGCTCAGCAAAAGGGTGATACAAAAGACCATATACTACATAACTGTATTGTATGATTCCATTTATATGAAACTAGAAGCCCAGTGTACAAAAACTTGTGCACTCGTGGCAGGGGGGGGGGGGGGGGTCTCCTCAGCCCAGCCTGTGCCCTCTTACACAGTCTAGGACCCCTCGGGGGATGTCCACTTGCCAGCAGGGAGCAGGCCTAAGCTGCAGACATCCTTAGTGCTGCTGAGGAGGTGGGAGAGGCTCCCTCCACAACAGCTGTGCTGGCAGCCTTCAGCCTGGCTTCTTGCTGAGCAGAGTTCCCCCTGTGGGAGCACACTGACCACCGGGGGCAGCTCCTGCATTAAGTGGCTGCCCCCTGGTGGTCAGTGTCTGTCATAGTGAACAGTCATTCCCAGTCACCCTGCAGTTAGGATCAATTTGCATATTACCCTTTTATTATATAGGATAGAGGCCTAGTGCATGGGTGGGGGCCAGCTGGTTTGCCCTGAAGGGTGTCTCGGATCAGGGTGGGGGTCCCGCTGGGGTGCCTGGCCAGCCTGGATGAGGGGCTGAGGGCCATTTTCAGACTGGCCACACCTCCTTCAGGGTAGGGGTCCCTGCTGGGGTGCCTGGCCAGCCTGGATGAGGGGCTGATGGTCAATTTCAGGCTGGCCATGCTCCCAGTGACCCAAGCTCCCAGCCTCTCTTTTCTTTCTTTTTTTGGGGGGGCAGGGGGATTTATTTATCTTCTACAATTGAAACTTTGTAGCCTTTAGTGGAGTCCAGGGCCGCCCAGGGCAGGCGGGAAGCTTGGCTTCCTCCATCGCTACAGCTCCCTGGCTGCCGTCATCTTAGTTGGGTTAATTTGCATACTTGCTCCTGATTGGCTGTTAGGCATGGCAGAGGAATGGTTAATTTGCATGTTTCTTTTTTATTATATAGGATGTCCAACAAAGATCCTGTATAATAAAAGCCTAATATGCAAATTGTCCCCTTAAGCAGTGGTTCTACTGGGAGTTTGACCACTCACTATGATGCGTGCTGACCACCAGGGGGAAGCATGGAATGTGGAGGATGTGGATAATGCAGCACTGGCAGTGGGGTGGCAGTGGAGGTGCCGCCAGCTCCAATGGGCCCTGATGAGACCAGAATCGAAATGAGATGATGGAACAGGTGAGCAGGCAGCTCCAGGCCATGGTGGGTGCCAGTGGGGGCCTAATCACTCAACCAATCACCCAGCAGACAACAGCCAGAGCTGGCAGCTGTGGGAGGTAGGACCACTGCCTGGCTCCCCAGCACTGAAGGGGCCAGGCAAGGGGCCTGGTCCTGAGCAATCACCCTGCAGGTGGGATGGTGGAGCCAGTGAGGGGGTGGCACCAGGCCAAGGCAGGGTGCCAGATGGGGCTGTGAGGTTGGGGGCTCAAGCTGGGGCCTGATCCCCGCAGAACACCCTGAGGAACCCCGCCCATGCATGCATTTGTGTAAAGTTATGAAAAAGGAAAATAGATTAGTGATTGCTGGGGATGGGAATAGGGTGTGAGGAGAGGCGAGTCAGAGGGATTAACAATAAATGCCACATGAAAGATCATATTGAGATGACAAAATGTTCTAAAACTGGTTTAAAGCGGTAGTTGTATTACTTTCTAAATTTACTAAAATAAATTTTGAACTGTATACTTGAACAGAGTGAATTAGCTAATTTGCCAAATACAGGTTTTTAAAAACTTACAATGTCTAGTTTCATCCTACCTAAGATACAAAAACTATAAATTTGTAGACTCTGGAGTCAAACATATCCACTTCAAATATGACTCTATCTCTCGGAAATTTACAACCCTCATCTGTGAAATAGGATTAATAAGGGTGTCTCCTTGCAAGATCATCTTGAGAAGTAAAGGAGGCAGCTAGCCCAGCAAAGTTAGGCATAGAGTGAGTGCTCACTGATCAGTAGAATTATCC